>OY282581.2:22365729-22631947 GCA_958299025.2 Drosophila histrio
CAGCAGAGTGACGGCGAGAGAGATAGAGAGGCAGGGAGCCAGGCAGGCAGAGAGAGGGTAAGGTGGAGAATTATGACGACAGGGCAAAAGACAGCAAAAGAGCAGACGGCGCAGACGGCGCAGACAAGCGAAAGAAGATGGCGATGCAACCGATGGCTTCGGGCGCAAACAGGATAATAAATAATTGCCTGCACTCTGCGGATCTGGCAACATAATTTCTTGTGGCCGGCTGTTTCCCCTGTCAATGCCAATTGTTCATATTGTTGTTAGACCCTGTACCTTGAAAGATGACCAAGGGTCTATTAAGTTTGTCAAAAATAAAAACGTGCGTAACAGGCAGAAGTAAGTCTGCCGAGTCCAATATAGCTAAATTTGTCTGTCCATTCGTTCTTCTGTCCATCTGTCTGTCCGTCCGTCTGTGTAATCTCTTACTGATCTCGGATACTTTAAGAGCTAGGGACACCAAAACTTGATGTGTCGGTTTTGCCACCTACCGCCTTGTAAATCGAAGACGAATTTGTCCTAAAAATTTCATGACAATCGGATAGTTAACTCAAAAGTTATTTAAGAAACAATTTAACAAAGAAGCAGACGCAACAATCTATAAGACTTACAGACTGTTTGTTAGCGTGTGTATGGGTCTTTATAGAATTACAACATGGTCTCGCACAGTCGAGCTCTCTCTCGGTCTATAGTCTTTTCGACAAGTTGTACTTGATATTGCCTTCTATTGTATCCGGATGAGTTGCTGCACTTGCAGCATGTGTTGGAAGCGAGTGCAAGAAGTTAATCCCGGCTAAGCGGCGGATGAGGCAACGCCCTCTAGACAATTGCCAAACAATTGGCATTGACATTGATGTGTCGGGAGTCCGGGAAATTCTCTTACAGCTGCACCTGGAACCAGAGAACTGGGAAACAATGCCTCTATGAGCATTTAAAGGCTTAGGCAAGGTCGAACTAAAGTGCAGGATCTGCAAACAGGCAACACGGACAGCCAACTATTGGCCAAGCTGGTTGCGTGATTCAAGTAATTACCCACACGATTCGAATCGATATCCAACGATCATTCAGTCTATCGATTGATCTGCACAAGGCAGCAGCAGCAGCATTTGATCGTGACATTTGATCGACGTTTGCCGCCGCTGCCGTTTTTGGGCTTGGGAGCGACTCGGCCAATAGCCATTTGCATTGTGTGGCTGTAACTTTGATTTGTTGCTGTTCGCCTTTGTAAAATTGTTAAATCGTTAAATCGTTGCTACTGGCCTCGCACTAATCAAATAGTAGTACAGCCAGCAGTCAATCATTCCATTAGAATTCTCAATTCTATAGCTGACAGCTCCACAAATTGTTATTGACAATGTAATTTGAAAATCAGAAGCGATTTCATGTTTAAATAAGACACATATGTACATATATTTACATATGTATGAACATATGTACGTACTCTCACTTGACACAAATACCGTAAGAAATATTGTTTCAGATAAATAACGAATCGAGTATTTTGATAAATAGTTCTTTTTCGGATTTGTTCTTTCAGTTGTTAACTAAAAAAACTACATATAACTATTTTAAATATTTTCGTTGCACTGTGATACTGTATTAAACTTAACTGTTTGACTGTCTATCTCCCTTTCTCACCAGCTAATTATATTTTATTGAAAGATAATCCCATTGCTTATAGCTCATTGTCTTAATCACACGCACATAAAAAAAAAGAAAGCACGCAGAGAAAATTACACACACACATTTAAATTAAATAATTTAATCGTTTAGCACTTCTTTTTTATACAAAGCAACAAAGCGCTTCTACAAAGTTATGTAAAAGCTATTGCGAAAGCTCTTTGAAATCCAAATAAAACATGCGAGAACAATATGCGAAGCATATGAAAGCTGCGCGCATTGATCAAACTTGTGTGTGCTCAATAGGGCTAAGCTTTTTTTTGTATATGTTATTTATAAAACTGGAATGTATCAACGGAATCCGTTGAAATACTGTTCAACAACTAAAAATAGGCACAACTTTGACAAAAATTAATTTACATATGAAATAACAATTATTACTATTATTTCTATATTTATTAAAATTTTAAAATGTATTCAGTATGTTAAAAACAAAATAATTACACAACGCAAACACATTTCTCAGTATTCGCTAGGCCCCGGCGAGATTCGAACTCACGATCTCCTGTTTACTAGACAGGCGCTTTAACCAACTAAGCCACGGCGCCCACATGTCAGCGGCTGGCGCAGTGTTCTATTTGAAGATCGCCCTTATTAGCGACTCTACTAATGTGTTTCAAATTTAATTTAGTTATTGAAAACTTAAATACATAGATGAAAATAGATAAAGATAGTGCTAATAGAATGATAACGAGTGAAAATTATTGATTAATTTTGAATTGTAGCAATAATGGTAATTAAAAACTCATAGGATACTTACTGCAATTAAACATAAGTAAAGTGTACAACAATATTACATACATACATATATGTACATATATGTACATTTGTCTGTGTGCAGTTGTGCAAAGTAATAATTTTGAAAATTTGGCTCAGGCTGCAATTTCTCGCCATGTTTTGCATATTATCAGCTAATTTCGCCTTTCAGATAAGCCAGCAACCTCGTTGCCTTGCCATGAGTGTAATTTATGCCTCGCCATTGTTGGCTTTCATTAGTTGTTGTTATACCCTGTATACATAAAAACACTAAAAAACAAAGGTATACCAAATTGCTGCGCTCTCAGCAGTGTATAAACAAAAAACAAAAAAAACAAAACAAGAGCTGCAACTTAGAAATCTGATTTTAAATTCAAAAAGCGATTGTTTTTAGTTTTTGTAATTTATAAAATTGTAAATTTACTATAACGATTGAATAATTCACTCAAGAGTACAATGTAAATATGTTTTAATTATATAAATAATTGTATATACTTAAGTTAAAAATCGTTTATGGTTGAACTGTAAGATATCTTCTAGTCGCAATTTAAATACATTTGTTATTGTTGTTACTGCTGTTGTTCTTTTGCTACACATATTTATGCAAATTACTCTTTGTTGTTGTTGTTTTTGTTGTTGCTCTTGTTGTTGCCATATTTTTTTTTATTGTCGTTGTTTTCCATGCATTTTCAAATATAATTGCGAGTGCTTTTCTGGCATTTCATTTGAAGTTGAAGAGTTTGCGCTTTTGCAGATTTAATCGCATTTAATTGCCACGGCTCGCGGACTAAGCCAACAGAGCTAGCGGATTACTTATTGCATGGCCACAACAAGTGGTGGATTGTTCAGGGGGGCGTAGTAGTTGAAGCGGTGGGGGGGGGGACAGCTGCATGGTAATTGCATCCAATGCCAAAGTATGTAATAAGTACGTTAAGTGAAGTCTTGATCCCTTTTTTCCAACTTTGCTGCACCCCAAAAGATTTTTGCGTATTAAAAATTTGCAATTTTATGAAACACATCGTGGAATTTCGCAATGCACCTGCTCCATTTAGCGGTCGAAGCGCGTGTCCTTAGCCCAGGATACGCGAGGATATACAAGGATGTCGCAGAGTATGAAAGCATGCAGTTTTATGACGTGTGGCATGCATCCCGGGGGTTGCAAGCCTATCGTAGATAGATCCATTTCGACTCTACTTGTTGCAGATCGCACCTGATCGCATCGCCAGTCGTTGGGCGCCAAAAATTAATGACGTTATTTTCGCATTAGGAAGCAGCCATGACACGAGCAGTCATGAGCATTTTGCCTAATTGCCATAATTATAGTATTCAATTTTGAGACTTATCAACTGCCTCAGCTCCCTACCCTCCCTGACCTTTCTACCTTACATTACTGGGCTGTACAGCTGTAAAGTCAACCCTTCAACCCTTCCTTTTTTTTGAGCGAAAAACGCGATTAACAATGTCAGATACGTGCGGCAGTTGCAGCGCCTCCAGTTCAACTTGCAATTTTAAGAGCGATTATGCTAATTGTACCAGACAGCTATACGAGTTGATCGGATGGGATGAGGGGATGAGATGGATACCCAGTGAGAAGAAGGGAGATACAAAGAAAGAGAAAGACAGCATAAGGTAAAAGGTAAGGCATCTAGAGATGTGTTAAGCTTTAGAAACAAACTTAGCGCTGTTTCAACGAAAGTTCGACTAGTTTAAAGAGAGATGAACTGATTGCTATTGCTTTCTTTTCGTTATCAAATAAGAAAGTTTCTCATCTCTAATTCTCATTTCACATACATGTTCTAAGAAAGCTTTCTGCCCTTTAAAAAATTTTCAAATGTGTATCACACAACTCTAGAGTTTTAGCTAACAATTGCTGTTAAAAAACAGCTAAATAAAAGGCTGGAAATGTCTTGAAATGTCAGAGATTTCGTTTTATGGTAGTATGTATTTTCCGAGTCACAAAAATCCACTGCCATAAATTTATTACAAATTTCAACAAATTTTTGAATAATAAATAAAATAATTTAAAATGCATTTCGAGTATTTCTTGTATTTAAAAATAAATTTAAATTAAATTAACAAATATTATACTATAATATTTCTATACTACTATTACTATTTCTATACTATGTATATATTAACAAATATTTGTGGATTGTTGATGATTTGTAGAACTTGTCTGATTTGTAGCGATAGTCTTGTAATGTTTTTCACGTGCACATCCCTTATGAAAAGGTTACATCTTCACCAAGTTACCAAGTAAGGGAACAAGGGATGGCACAAAAGGGTCTCTCAAGAGAGTACCGTCCAAAATATACTAGTACCTCCCCACTAAGTAGTGAGGTCGCTATACAATTTGCTGCAATTAATATAACAAATTTGTGTATTATTTTTGGACAAGTGCACACAAATTTGCATAACGAATTGTAATGGCAGGCAGGGCACAAAATATAGAGTATAATAAATATTTACATTTTTGAGCCGAGTACTTCCCCTGTTTCCCCCACTGGCCTATTTACCCCCTAGAAGACATTACGGGCGTAAAAAACTGAAAAGCGTTAAATTTACGATGACTTGGCTGAAAAACGCTCGACATTTATAGTCAAAAAATGGCGTCGCAAGCGGATTGGTGGCCTAAACTTCACAGCCAACCCTCCTGACCCCCTCCCCCACCCCGCAGCCCTTCTAAGTAGCTGCCATTTCGCATGCGCGCGCATTTAAATGCACTTCCGTTTTTTTTTTGCAAATTATTGTTTATGTGTGCAGTTTGTGGTATATTTTGTGTGCGAGTGTGTGTGTGTGTGTGTGTTAAGGGGCGTCTTGGCTTTTTTACGTTGTTGCAAGCTCTTGCCATAAATTCATAACTTTGTGGAAAATCATAAAAACTGAATTTATGGCTTAATTATATGCATATACATGAGAGAATGTGAATGTGTATATAGATGAGAGGCATGTACATATGTGTGTATTAGCCAAGTTGCAAAGAGTTTTGGCCAGGGCCAAAACACAGCTCACTGAGCTGCATTTCTTGTACTTCATTTCACGCTGATGATTAAGTGTCGCACACTCACACTCACACTCACACTCACACTCACTCACACCCATTCACTTATATTCACTGCCGACTTGGTCTGAACTTTTCGCCTGCATTTATGCTTAAATGCGCTGCAATTGTTCCTAAAATGCAGCCACTGCACGCGATGATGGAAAACTTCAACGATTTTCATTTTGAATTTCCCTGTGTTTATGACTGTTTTCGTAGGGTATAACAAAGTTAAGCGACATGACACAATTTTAGCCAAAATAACACAAACGAGATGAAGATGAAGAATTATTGTAGACAAACACAAAATTTGAATATATCTTATTGGTATGAATGAACGGGGAAAGGGGAATGTTACACCCTGTAATTAGATTTCATATGTAAATATCTCAATTAGACAAGTACAGGGTATATGCTAGTAGAGCATACTTGAGCTAAACTATGATAAGTTAGGGAAGTACAGAAAATAACTCCAGATACTTATTTACATTGCTTACAGGATATTTTCCAGTCGATTACACTTTCAATTAAAGCACTCATACTTTATTTTACTCTCTCTCTCTCACTCTCTCTCTCTCTCTTTATAATTTGAAATTGCGATAATATTGTCGTTTATTGATTTTAATATTTGTGAGTTTAAAACAGAAACAAAGAATTGGGTTAAGAAAAAAAAAACAGAAAGGGCAACAAAAGAAGAGGGACAAATGAATGTAGAATTTCCCACACTTTCAGTGTCCAGAAAAAGATGATATCAATATGGCTTGGTTTGTTTTCCCCTTGGAGCAAGCAACTGGCCAGACAGCTTGTCTATAAAAGCCAAGCTAAGACCAGCCCAAAGAATTTCTTGCATAAAGCCAATTAAATTAAGAAATCTGATGCAGTGCCAATGATTCTTTTCCCTTTTTTTCTTTTTTTCTTCTGCTCTTTTTCTACTGCTCTTTTATATTCGTCGTCCTTCTTCTGGCAATGCAGAAACGTGAATCACACGAGCTGTGAACTCCTCAGCAATTGGTATTTTACAACAAACAGCGCTTGCGTCCAGCTTATTTAACATAAATCGAATGGGCTACTGAAATACACGTCCAACTCTGGAGTTAGCTTATCTTAAAACTCTCTGCCATAGTCTGCAAGTCTGCAAGTCTGCAAGTCTGCAGTCCTCAGTCCACCTTCTACCAATTTTCATTGAGTAAAGCTACCAAACGACCTTTACAAAATTGCCAGAGCCAACGCGGAGACAGCGCAGACAAATCACGACCCGAAAACAAGCAGAGGGCAACTGTCATTTGCCACAAGAGTCCAAGCAATTCTGGACAACTGCCTGGTTGATGGTGTAAAGGGGTGAAGTGGTGAACTGGTAACACGGGGGAACAGTTTCACACCTCAAAAGCCAAGCTGACCCAACTAATAAGCCAAGCAACTGCAGCTAACAGTGAAGAGACCACGACAATAACAGCAACAACAACAACAACATGGCATAATAAATAAAAGCCAAGTAGCTGCCTTAGAGTCTGCCTCTGAATCTGGCCAAGTCTTGGGTTGATGTCATTTAACTACGTTTACACGTAAGCACTTATTGTGATAATAGTGTTGCCAGACTGCCAAATATTAAATACTGTAGCAGCAAAATCCCAGAAGTGATTGGCAATATATGGACACGGAGTTGCCAACTAACAGAGTCAATTTATTATAAAAGCAGTTCGTTTATGAAAGAAATTAAATAAATACGACATAATATAGTTAGTTTATTAAAGTAACATTGCAACTAGTGTCTTAAATTATAAGTTTTCAACTTAGTTATTAATAAATAAGTGTATAATAAAACTTATAATAAACGTCGTAACATTTTTGGAGGGAATATTGTCATAAGTATCGTGTAAACCATCTGAATACAAATGCAAGTTGGTAGTTGGCCAAGTTGGTAGTTGGCCAAGTTAGCGAGTTGGCCGGAGGCTGGCCTGTTCTGCGATTTTCACAAGTTGATATCGCAAACACAAAATGTTAATGAGCAATTTCGAGATGGTGCGAAGTGATTTCATTATTTAAACTTCTCTTTTTGTTATGGTTGTTGTTGTTGTTGCTGCTGTTGCTGTTGTTGTTGCTGCTGTTGTTGTTGTTGCTCTGTCTCGAATTCAAGCCATGGAAGCTGTTGGAGCTGCGACTGTTGTTACTTGATTTGAACGCTGTTGTTGTCGTTGGATTTCTTTTATTATTACGCCTGGTTCATTGGGTAATGAAAGCGAAATAATTTTAATTGGGACTGCTATGGCATTAATTCTTTCATCGAGGCCAAATTAATTATTTCCTGTCAAATTAGTTTTGGAAATTTCCAAGATGAATATGCAACAGACTCCTCTCTCTCTCTATCTGTGAGCTGAGTTCGTTGCAAGTGTCACCTGTCGCCTCAGTCCTGGTTACTTCAAAACATTGTTCCGCCGCATAAATTAAGAGGGAACAACGTTGATCAATTGGCTCGCATTTGATGATTAAAACATAAATTGCAATGCCAACCCTTTGCATGATATGTGGATACATCCATATAAGACTATACTACTACTATGTATGTATAGTATGCAGGGTAAGTAGTTAAAGGGGTTGCTTTAGTCGCACTAAAATTACACTTAATTAAACAACAAGACATTAGCGTTTTTTTTTTCATTTAAAACTGAACCATCGTGTAAAGGGACGGCTAAGAAAATTGCGTCAATTTTTATTTATATACATATATTGTAGGCTTCGCTGAAAATGATACAACAGCTGCTGCTGTACCTCTTGGCAATGGATATACGCAGCATCTATGGTTCCTGCGGCATTACAAGGATCATCATGCGTGTGCCCCGGGAGCATGATATAGGATTATTGTTTGGTAAGTCCAAAGGGAACAGTCCTATAGACATCTAGACTCACACTACTGGACTCTCAGATCTGACTGTGTACAATCGAAAGACAGAGAAGTCGGAGATTCTGGACTTTACGGTCAGTTCGGAGGGGATTTGCACGCTGAATACGACAAATGGAGAGCAGGTGTTGGCTGGTAGCATCTTTGGGGGAGATTTTGGCTCGATTGAACCGGGCACCAGCATGACAGTCTCCTTGGTGTGGCCCACTGTGGTCAGTAGTTACTGGGTTTATTCGCCTGTTTTCAATACACTGACACTAGCTTCTATTGTGTAGTCGCTTTACAATCGCGTCGGCAACTGCAACATAATTGTCAGCAGCGTCAAACATCAGAACGAGGTCAATAGGACGAAGCAGATACTCTACTTTGATACCCGTTTCGAGACATTGGATCCCAGTAATAATTCGCTGCGTAGACGCAAGGATTTTGTCGATTGTAAGAACTGGGATAAGAATTATTTCCGAAACTGCACGCCCCTCAATTGTGAGGAGCTTTACTTTGGCAAGCGGAGTTTCTACAATCGAACAACGGAGCAATGCGAGGCAGTTCCAACTTGCATTGGGGATGGCATCCAATATGATTTCTATGCCAACGAGTGTGTGGACACTAACAATTTCATAACGGACGATGAGATTGAGCAGTTGAAACAGGGCAAATTCGATAATAATTATATGGAGCTGCATGAATATGGCATGAACCGAGTGGTAAGTGGCGCCATCTATTGTGTAAACAGAACAAACAATATTAAGTGCCATCTATTGGGTGAAACTGGTAGCCTACAGCTGCAGCCAACTTCACGCCAGTTCACAGTGCGTCAAATATCTGTATGATTTGCTTTACTTCATAAATTTTCTGCTTATGCGCAAATGGCGCCGTGGCTTAGTTGGTTAAAGCGCCTGTCTAGTAAACAGGAGATCGTGAGTTCGAATCTCGCCGGGGCCTACCAGAAACAATTAATGTGTTCTGATTCGTAATATTTTTTTAAATAAACAATTTATTATTATATTTTACAGAACAAACCAAAACAAGCACATTCAAGTGAAAATTCTGTTCCTAACACAAAAAAAGAAGACAACGCACAGCCGTCAAGGGAATGTAATAGTGCGACAAAACTTTCACTTGTTGATTTCAACAATTGTTTTCAGCATTTAAACGACCCGAAAATAGAGAATCAAAATAAAACTCAAGAGCAACAGTCACTAGAGAAGAAAATAAGAAAAAAATCAACGATGAGTTCAATTTTTAAGAGCTTCTACTACGATTGGTACTTGCCGTTGAAAGCAGAAAGAGAGAGCAAGAGTGAGAGAGAGAGTGAATACGAAAGCACTGGCGCAAACAAAACAACAACAAGCAATCGGCTTACGTCGGGATCAAATCCATTGTGGAACAGAGTAGGTAATCTAGGCCCAAGGCAATGGTTCACTGTGATATTGGAGATGCTGCTCATTGTGAGTTGACATTTTAGGTACATACAGATAACAGCAGAGAAAATTGTTAATCGGTAATTGGTTTCAGATTTCATTGGTCATTATATTCCAGATATTAGCAACTGCATTCACCTATGTAGTTGTGTGTCTCTCTGTCTGCGGCTTAATGGAACTAATTGCCACGATGAAGCCGTATACTGTGTCCAGTGCCCACATAGGTAAAAAGTTGACGCCTCGACACAAAGAATCACGACACGAAGTTATGACTTCAGCTAGTTTAATGTCACTATTGAAATAAATGTTTCGTTGTTCCGATTTCTAATTTTATTAAATACATATTAGCATAACAATTTATAATACTTTCAAGACTTCAGCATATTAGACAAAAGGTTCAGCACAATTTGCGTCGCGGCATTTTAAATTCCAGAACAACTTTAACGCTTCTCTGTTAATAACAGGTCCGCAGAATGTTAAACTTTGCAAGTTAAAACCATATGGTATTTGTTTATCAGGCGAACGAACTAGATGAACGACAGTCGGGAACTAATACTAAGTTCACACTGCTTTACAGAGTGTGACAGCACTTAATCCTCACAGAACTTAATACTTTTTTATATGAGTAATAGTATTTACTCTGTTTCACATGTTCACACTGTCAGAATCTGACACGATTTTGACACAAACTGTTTGAGCAGCTGTTTCACTGAGATAGTTGTAATGAAATGTTTGTTTAGTGGAAATCATATGGAACAAGTTTCTGTCACATAGTTTTTCCTGATTGTATTAAGCAAATTACATAATTACAAAATATACTCTTATAGTTTTATTTTTATAATTTAATATCCAATTATTAAATATATACATTTAATAAAAAAGTTAATTTATATGCATTTTATTTATTTTGCATATTAAACGAATTGCAAATTTGACACTGTGTGACAATGATAAGTAGCGTTCACGCCAGAAATATTCATTTGAGCCATTGTCACAGACGATAGAGCCCTTGTGTGAACCTAGCATTAGTTCCTAGGAGTCGCTCAATCGAACAAACTCCAAATGCTGCGATACTGCCTCAACAGAGCAGTATAACTTTTAAAATATAATTACATTGTAGAATTTGCAATTCGGATATCAAAATCATGTGGTCATCAGACTCAGAGCTCTTGTTCCGCAACTTTCAACAGATAAAATGTCTTAAATTCGACGATGAGAAAGTATCCACGATAAGCTCCCGAGAGCAGGTGAGTAATCAAATTTTGACCCGGATGACCAATAAGAAGATAATGGATCTAAACATACAATTGGTCAGCAAAAAACTGAGGACTCGGTGGAGAAATGCTACGACCGCTTCGAGCAAACACAATTTCTGAATCCGCGCGTAACGCAACTCAACCGCGTGGAGCATCAAAAGTATCTAGATTCCATGCTGCGCACACTGCCGTCCCACTATCAATGCCTGGACAGCAGTCGTCCCTGGTGCGTCTATTGGATCCTGCAGTCAGCGCAGTTGCTGAGCTTTACGTTTGACGAACAGACGCTGGACGGTGTCGTGCAGTTTCTCACCAAGTAGGTCGACAGGAGCAGCCAGAAAATTATCTATTTATTTAATTATATATCAAATGATTGCAGATGCCGTTCACCAACGGGAGGATTTGGCGGCGGACCGGGACAATATGCCCATCTGGCGCCCACCTATGCTGCTGTCAACAGTCTCTGCATTATTGGCACTCCGGCAGCATATCGCGCCATCGATCGGGACTCACTTATCAAATTCCTGTTCAGTGTTCGCGATGCCGACGGATCCTTCCGCCTGCATGTGGATGGGGAAACGGATGTGCGAGGCGCATACTGTGCTATCTCCTGTGCAAAGCTTGTCAATACACCCGAGCCTGTGCTGAGGGAATTGTTTGCCGGCTCTGGAGATTGGATTGCAAGCTGCCAGACATATGAAGGCGGTTTCGGTGGTGCTCCCGATCTGGAGGCTCACGGTGGCTATACGTTCTGTGGCATCGCCAGCCTGGCATTGCTTAACGAGGCGGACAAGTGCGACAAGAAGGCGCTTCTCCAGTGGACACTGCGTCGGCAGATGAGCTACGAGGGAGGCTTTCAGGGTCGAACCAATAAGCTGGTGGATGGATGCTACTCCTTTTGGGTGGGCGCTACAATTCCCATAACACAAGCAACCTTAGTTGGCTCAGACAAGAGCATGGAGCAGACGTTCTTTGACATCGAAGCACTGCAGGAATACATTTTACTCTGTTGTCAGAAAGCAAACGGTGGCCTTATCGACAAGCCCGGCAAGTGAGTGTAAAAATGCCCGTTGCTAACGATGCCAATTTATCATCATTAACAACCTTTCAGGCCCCAAGATCTTTACCACACCTGCTACACACTGAGTGGAGTTTCCATTGCACAACACTCGCAGTCTGCCCAAAATCCCCAGGTGCTTGGCGACATGATCAACGAGCTGTTACCCACCCATCCACTCTTCAATATACCACCGAAGTCGGTAGCTGCTGCGTTGAGCTATTTTTCAAACAATTCCCACTCTGATGGCAAACTTTAGTACCTGGAGAACACAAAATCGTGATCATTTGCCGGACGATGTACATAGATATAGAAAAATAGCAGCCCACAAATCTTGTTAACTTTGTACACTTTTCGAACTAAATTTTCTTAATGCAATTTACGTTTTGTCTTTTATAATTTCAAGTTTAAACAAGCGATTTGGCAGGGTTCAAGAAAATTTGCCAAATAGTAAGTTCCGATGTGGAGCAAAGCTGTTAAATGTGGAGCAACTCTGTCAGCCGGATAATGTGCAGCAGTGTTGCCGATTTAGCCCTTTTCTGAATAGATTGTGCCGTTTTTAATCCTTTACTTAACGTAACAAGCAGGAGTCGTGACTCTTATTTATATTGAAAATTAATGAATTAATTCATAACAATAAATTAAAATATTAAAAAGAACCCAGAAGGCATTTTAATAATCCAAAAACTTAAATTTTATATAACTTTTATTCGATTTTTTAATGAATGTGCGAGTACTGAACGAAATACAAAATATTGAAAAGTGAAAAATATAAAATAAGTGAAACGAAAATATATAATAAATTCGATTGTCAACATAAATGCTTTAGCTGAACAACTCTTTTTATAGATTTTGAGTAAGTAATGAATATCCGAATATTGGAAAGGTGCAAAATAAACGTTTAACACGAAAAATTAAAGATACATTCAAAAAAACATAAAGTAATTGATAAATAAAAATAAAACAATAAGTTAATTTAGTTATTTGACGGCGCGCGGCTTGCGTTTCGTTTTGCCCGAATCAATGGGTGTTGACGAATTTTCTGGCGGCAAATCCGTGTATTCAGCAGTGTCGATTTCATCAGTATTTTGATCGATGCTTTTACCCGCGACCAGCTTTCTGATTGATTTGACCGCCACCTTTTGCTTGCCCTTCGGCTGCGCCAGGGTGCCAATTGATTTGCGAACTGGTTTAGACTTTGCCTTGGATTCAGATTTGTTGGCAACGGTATCTTTTGAAGCCTTCACTTTCTTTGGTTGTTTTGGATTTCCTTGAGCGGTCTTTTTCGGTTTCTCGAGTGCTGCCTGAGCTTTGGCCCCTGCTGTTGCCTTGGCATTTCCCGCTGCTGCGGCCATCTTTCGATTTGTTGCCTTTTTGCTGGGCTACAAGGATTAATGAATTAAAATTGGCTCGGTGAGAATGCAATAACCTATAAACAAACCTGTTTCGTTTTACGTTCCGACGCCTTCTTTTTAGGTTGCTTTTCGATCTTTTCCTTTGGCTTCGCAGTCTTTACCGGCTTTGGTTTCTCATTTCTTTTATTTTCTTTATCCAGCTTCTTCTCCATTTTGGCCTTTAATTTCGCCAATGCCTTGGACTTGTTCTTTGTCGCCTCCGAAAGCTTAAACGAGCGTTTCACCTGGATTAACTCGCCCTTGATCACAGCCGCCTTCAGGGATCTCAGCACCAGCCGAGAAAAACGGCGCTCGTCGGCAATTTCGTTACCGTTTGACTTTATGTACTTAACTATAGCTTGCACTGAGGAACCGGAGCGACTCGACATGGCTTTGATGGCAATCATAGCTTGGGAGATTGTGCTCGTCTTCTTGACCAATTTCAACTGCTCTGTCGGCATCGCATTCTTTGGCGACGCCATATTGGATTTTTGTTTCTTTGCCACCTTGGTGCTTGCATTTTCTAAATTAGTCCTTTTAACACCTTTTTCCAGCGCCATATTGACATCGGCATCTGGTGGCGGAGTCGGAAACGTATGAAGAGACCCAGCTGGAATTTCTTCCTCGCTCTCCTCACTGGCGACCTCCTCATCCTCCTCTACCTCCTCCTCCTCCTGAGCAGACTCTTCTGACTCGTCCGACTGAACCACCATCTTCATTTCGGCATCACTTTCCTCATCCTCAGAGTTGTTTTCATGAGCATGCTTCATTTTGAATTAATTACACTCTACTATAAAACTGCGACAATACACGTAGAAAGACTTTCACGCATTAACTGAACGGACTGAAAGAAGTCAAGAAAGATGGCAAAACAAATGGCGGCGTAAAAGAACAGATGCAACGGTAATCGCTATTTGCGACTTTTACTTGCTTTCCAGGGCTCCAGGAAATTCAAAATTGAAAAATGATCCGATGCAAAGTTAGCTGTTACAACGGGAGCCGTTATTCAAATTTGAATATTTTTGAATATTTATCGCAACTTTTTATGCGATTTATTATTCATCGTTTACTCTTTATTTTAAAAATACATAAATAATAATGTGTGTTGTTGTTATACATTTATTATTTGGAATTTATCAAGTTTCATAATAAATTGGCGCTTTTCGTTTAAATGTTAAGCAATTTAACAAAGTTTGCTGAGGAGCAAAGCTGTTATATGTGGAGCAACACTGTTAAACGCATGTCCACTTTTACAGCATAATGCCAAACAAAAATACCTGTTGGATTGTAAGCGGCATCTGCTGCCAATCTATATGTTTTCCAGCCATAAACATTTAAAGCGCAAAACACCCGCTGAGGGAATAGATCGGCGTGAATATATCGGTCATCTGGTAGACGAATATTACACCTCTACAAACGTTGGTAAGCAATTGAAGCATATGCGCCGACTATTCTGATTTGCATTCCTCTCACAGAGGCCCTGGAGCAGGTAACCGCGAACTTGGCGAACTTTGCCTATGATCCCATTAATTGGCCACATTTGCATAAAGCCGATGCGCTGGACGTCTTTGTGGCATCCGTGGACACACAGAACCAGAATCTGCAACTTCACGCAGTAGCCGCACTGTGTAATTTTTGCTTAGGTAAGATTTTCAAGCGAGCAATAAGAATGTTTCCGTAACTTTTCTACAATTGACAGACAGCAACGCGTCCAAATTCATAATTGAAAATATAGCCATAGTCAGGGCATTATTTCTGCGAACAGAGCACTCCGAAATTGTACTTCATAGCCTGGCACTTCACTACCAACTTCTGAGCGCAGGATTGGCCAACAAGGAACTGCTTATAACGCCGGAATTGCTCAAGCGTGTGCAACATTGGCGACGGGAATCTAACGACGTGCGTGTTGTCAAGCTGTGTCAAGTATTTCTCGAGGATTTCGGTAGCCGCATCGAAGTGACGGAACTACAGAATGCTCCAACAGTTACGTCGTCAACTGTGCAGCCAAGTACAAGCGAAACTGCAGCAGGTTCAGGTGATAAAACGGTTCACACAGCAGGATCTTGAGACATTTGCACAGTTTACCGGAGACTACAATTATATACACACCAAAGAGTTGCCTATTGAGGAGCGTCGAGTCCATGGCGCCTTGCTAAATGCGGTTGTAGCCGGCATTATTGGCACCAAACTCCCTGGACCCGGCACAGTAGTGCTAGAGCAGACTTTCAAATTCCTAAAGCCCTGCCGCATTGAAACGGACACTGTGGTGACTGTGCGACTCCTAAAGGCAAGGAAAATATCGACAGTCGAGTACGAGTGTCGGCAACACAATGATGTGGTCTTTGCAGGCAATGCCAAGTTATTGACGCGCAACGAGACGGTGTAGTTATTGATCATAAATATAGACATATATATGTATATATCAAAGATTTGTTTATTATGTCTATTTCTTGGAGGCACGCTTGCCTTCACCCTTCTTCGGCGGCGCCTTGCCACGCAACTTGCGCAGACGCTTCATTTCCTCCTTAAAGTCCTGATGCTCATCACGAAACAGACCGTAGTCCCGCAGATTCCTCATTAGCAGATGTGTCTCCACATGGCGAGGATACCAATTGACAACGTAGTCACGCTTTTGTATGGGCTCCTCTGAGAACATCCGGACAACCTGCAAGCAGTCTCTCATTAATAAATTGCTATTATTTGTTGTTTAAAATGTGAACCTTCATGGACTTGTCGTTTGTTGTGCGCGCCACTTCGCCAAATATGCGGTTCGATAGATAATTCATACGACGTGCGTACTGCGTGCCGAGCTTAATCAGCTCGCTGTATTTATAGGAGGACATTTTATGTCAGAATAAATAATGTTAAATATAAAATTAAACCAAATGTTGGGGTTATGTCACTGCCGCAACACAAAAAACAGCTGTGCAATAGAAACAACGTGATATCGATAATACATACTATCGATTTGCTGGCTTATCGGTCGAAAGAGATGTTAAATATATCGAGTAATCGAAATTAAATTTATTTTAAAACTGGTATATTTTCATATTAATATTTATTTTGAATAATTCATCAATTCACAAGATATTAAATTCGTCAAATCAACTTTTATTGCTAAATGAAAACTAAAAGTAACGTTAGTTGGAATAACACAATTTTAGCGACAATTAATCTTTTAAAGTATGCACATTTAGTTACAACGTCATCGCAATACTAAGTTTAGTTTTAATTTATATTTAGACAGTTTCTATTGTGCCCCTCCCCTTTCGTCTATTGTCGGCAGACGTTGCAGCATCCCCATCAGTGCCTATAAACGAAGTTTCCTCGGAACTCTGAGCCGGCAGCACTTCCCTGGCGATGGTCACGCCCCCATTCAATTGGCTCAATAAAGCATTTGAATTTCCCAACAAGGAGGGTTCCCGCGGCGAGGCACTGTGCACCGATATTTGATCGTAGTGCAGCACCCGCGATGGAGTATGAGAACGTGAGGAGGGAGAAGGATTTCCCAAGACGCTGCGCGAATGCGGACTGTTGTTGCGTGAGTGTTGAAAATCCTCCAGAGGAATTTCCTCCGAGCTATAAGAATAACAAGAGTACAAAATGTAGTTAAAGTAGTTGTATTACCAAAAAAAATAAAGATTTTAATGTAACTCATTTAATAAACAATGGGTATTTTAGCAGACTCTAGGTCAATAATAATATAATCAGAAGAACAAAAATACTGATACAAGAAAATATCTGTTTTTATACAAAATTTTATTTTTGTAGTGCTTGGGAAACTCAATAAAAGTAAATATAATCATAATAATATCCAATTTGATAATTGTCAGCACAATTACTTGATTAACTCTATATTAGAATACGCACCGCGGTCTTGGCAAACGTGGACTGCTTTCCCGGGATCGATTGGCGGAACTGCGCGCCTGGGAATTCTCTCTCGACTGCGAAGAGCTGTGACTGGCGCCGCTGACACTGGGCGAACGATCCCGATCAAATGATACGTTGTCAGGTCGCAGCGTCGATGGTGAACTGGAGCCGGCATTTGGACTGCGACGACGTGAGCGGCCAGCGCTATCATTTCGAATACTAAAAAGGTATACATGTTAATTGTAATTATTTAAGTTATAAGACTACTAATGTTTACCCCTCCAGCGAGCGATTCTGTGCCATCTGGGTGCGACTGATGCCGGCGCTATTGTTGCTGCGAAGTACTGCAGCAAACCCCGGCACTCGATTCGCACTCAAACTGGCGCCCTTCTGCACGAGACGCGTATTGCTCGAGTGAGTTGATGTGCCGCAGACCGGATACAATGGAGAATCCAGTTGGCCAGGAATCTCAATTAGCTGTGCTATCTGATACATTTTCTTCTGGCGCGCCTTGCTTCTTCCCTTCGTTAGACGTTGCTTGGCAGCCATACAACGAATATGATCATCGAATAGAAATTTGGCGGAGAGCAACGGTGTACGGTTGTGGGTTACACCGCCTCGATGTACTGTGATGTGCAGGCAGCGTGAATCGTCCTTATCACCCTGCACTTCGACGTCCTGCAGGAAGCCAACAAATTTGGCAACTCCCCAGCCCAACAGCTTGGCATCGGGCTCCACAAGTATAAGCTGCAGTGCATCGATGACCAGGAATCGTCGCTGCTTGGCATTATCCTTGGCCACAACTGTGCAGGCAATCAGGTCGCTATTGTCTACAACAACAGAGTTAAATAAGACTAATTTGTAGTTAGAATTAAATATATTACTAACTCAGATCAAGCACGTTCTCCACCTGGACAAGATTCACAACATTTGTCAGCGGCAGCAGCGATTCCTTCTCGTTCAAGAACTTTTGGCATGTGCGCCGCAATAGGAAATATACGCGTATGGCGCGACGAGCCTTCTCCACCTCGCCACATGGCAGACGACGGGTGAAACTGATCCCCGTCAAAGGCGTGCCCGTTGGCGGCAGCAAGATGTTCGAGTCCATGCACAGGAACTCAACGTTTAGCTGTGACTTGCGCATCTCATTGTACTCATCCTCAAATAGATCCAGAAATATATCCTCTGACTTGTAGAAGTTGCGCAACACAACCATCGACTGATTGCGTGCACCGAAGAGTAATCCCTGCTGTGTGGGTGTTATACATGGTGCCTCATCCGCAGCGGACTTGGTGAAGGTCAGCAGCAGCTCCAATGCAATCTCAACAGTAATCAGGCGAATCCGACAGGCTGCAAAGGAGTAAACATGTATTAAAGACATTGGTAACTAGTAAGAAAGGCAAACTATGAGAGATCTTGAGATGTTTTAAGTGCAAGATCTAAGAATACTGTCAAAAATATATGCTATCCTTACATGGTTGACTGGACTGCGTGATAATGTTAAGCAAATGCTCAATTAGAGCCGTCCTATAGCTAAAGGATCCATGCATAGACTTGGATAGCACCTGCTCGAACCACTCGTTCTTCATGCCTGCGAAAGGAGAAAGACATTTTGTAAATAAGAATATTTAACACATAAATCGTATGGAGATTATCTTAGTAGGGGAATGGTGAAGTTACATACCATCTGGTACGGGGTGCCATTATGTATACACATTGTTGTTAAGCATGTTATTTATATAGACCATGGACAAAAAGCATTGAAATGATCAGACAGAGTTGTGAGAGAGACAGAAGCCCAATTAGCTGATATTCAAGCCGAATCTGATGTGTGGATAAATGATTGGCACTACACAAAACTTACCTCGATTGTGCGACATGGCGTAGATGAGGCACAGCGATAACAATGCCAGATAATCGTTCTCTGTGCAATCGAGTGCTTGGAGCACAGTGTCCAGAAACGGCTTGGCCATCTCAATGAAGGCCTGCGTGGAAGTTGACTGTTGCAGTCGCTGCTTCTCCTCGTCTGTGATGTTGCGCAACCTGGTGGCCGCAGCCTCAGCAACTGTTTCAATGTGCCTGCTGATCGGCGAGGATGATGTTGCCGGCGTTGATTCGACGCCGCTGTCTTCGCTGACTGCATCGCCCGAACTGGAGTTTGTCGTGTGACCAACAACCGTATCTAGCGCCTGTTCGAGACTCTCGTGCGGTTCACCGAATCCCGGTACAACCACCTCGCGATGCTCCACATACGAGTTGAGTATCTCAGCTGCACCATCCTTGAAAACGCTATGATCTCCATTCAAGATGACCCACGCCAGGGCATGTACAAGCGGTGCGTGTGTCACCACCAGAAATACCAAGGATAACAAAAACAATGACACAATTGAACTAACGCGCGGATTGTGCATCTCTTGTATGTCAATGTCCACATTACGATTCAGCACGGCCGCCAGATTCTGTGTGACAACCGCCAGGGAAGGCGGCGGAGGCGTCAAGGAATATATATACAAAGGTACAAACAACTTGTGCAGCAGATGCTCGGTGAGAACTGCATTCAGGTCCTTGATGTCCAGCAGCAGAATGTCGCTCAAATAATGCAAATGATCGAGATGCTCGGCCACCAAATTGGACAGTTTCTGGTTCGACTGGTGACTAGAAAGATATTATGGTATTAGATTCTGACATTAACCAGCCTGGTCACTTCTACTTACTCAATATCTGTGCGCACACAAGTGTCCAGCTCCAGAATATGCTTGCCAATGAACCAAACCAGGTTGCTAAAGTAGGGCGCGGCAGTTCTGCAATGATAATTAGATTAAATGAAATTATGTCTTCCCATACTATATATCCTACTCACTTGTCTCTAATGAAACGCAACATGCTCGCATTTTGCACCTTGTAGACATTTAAGGAAATCGTACGCACAGCTATTCGCACCATTGACTCCGGATGATTGAAGAATTTAATGGCCTCGGTGTAGAGCGGAAAGTCATTTGTGTGCTGATAAACAAAATCAATAATTAAATATGTGTCACATGGAATTTACATGGGTTTTAAAAGACCTACCTCATTGTAGAAAAAGTGTATGGTGTGTGGATTCAACTTGAGGCTAAGCGTTTTTAGAAAGAGTATATAATAGCCCATGACATCCTCATCGGAGAAGTCAAACTTGTGCACCATTATGGAATTCACATGGTTATTGCTCAGCAAATAATCTGCAAAGGGTAGAAATTACAGGTAGTTATTATTATACTCTATTATATGATAATATTGATAGTGTATCTATATATGTACTCACACAGGGACGTCTCGTTTCTGATGTTCTCAAAGAGTATATTGAGGGTCTGCAGCAACTGGACGCAAACGAAACTGGAGCCGCCGCTCTTCTGACGCATGATGTGCAGGAAATAAGATAGCATGTTCTTCTCCAAGAAGAAACTGTAAGGCAGAATAGATAACGTCATAGTATCACGTCATATGCTGTGTGGGCGCGAGGAATACTTACTCGAAAACCAGAGAGTCATGCTGATCGCCCCAGATAAGTATCTCGGCAATGCAGCGCAGTGATTCAACAAGTAGACCACGATTGCTCTCCGAAACCGTTGTATTCTTTTCCAAAATGCTGTACAGGTACTTTAAGTGATCCAGGGACAGTCGATTCTTGGGGCGTCCACCCCAAGGGCCGCCAAACCAGCTTCGACTGCGAAACATTGTCCCAAGCGCAGTGAATGTATTGCTAATTAGTCCACATCAACTTGAACTGAGTGCATTCAATGCTAATAATAGTTTGACATTAGTTATTCCATATAACTATTTACATCGTAATAACAACACAATAGAGCTTCCAATACGTCATTGGCACTTTGGAGCTTCGTATTTCTCATGCGGCACTTGAACTCACAACGAGAGCAGGCTTTATGAGGTAAGCGTTCACGATAATCCGTCAATTAAACAAAATGAATTTTGTAAATTTGCAAAATAAAATAATAATTTCAATTTTCAGTAAACGAATTCTGCTTCTTGCGTTTTCAGAGCGACGACAGCAGGTGTCAAAGTCAGCTGTTATTCCAATCAATTGGTCGGTCACACTGCTGCAACCTGCACTTCGAACTGGTCACACTGACCCCCGGGCCAATCAGCTGTTCAATAATAAAAGCACACATTCCAGCATTTTCTTTACACGTTATCTTGATTCTCAGCATTTAACAAAAATTACACCACAACATTTCATACTAACTATTATTTTGATTAAAATTAATGGAATACGAGCCGGAATTAGGATCCTGCTGCATTTGAAAATTCGCAGTGGATAAGCCGAATGGCTTCAATATCATATTGCCCAAGTCCTTAAGGCTAGACATCATTTCGGTTTTGAGTTTCTCATTGCGCGCATTGATCATGGGCGGCAGTCGTACCTGTGCCTCCCTTGCTTCACCTTGACCGGGATCAAGTTCATACACTCTCTTGTAGTCTGCCAGGGCTTCGTCCAATTTGTCATCCTGCTCGTAAAGCTTTGCTCGTCTATTCAGGGATAATGATTATCATTTTCCTTTATTAGCTGACTCAAATGCAAGTACTCACCTTAATATCGCACGCACATACTCTGGGTAGAGTTCAATAGCTTTGGTGCAGTCGTCAATTGCTGACTTAATCGACGACAGCTTTATTTTGGCCGCTGCACGATTTCCAAATAGTACAGCACGCTCCTTGCCGTTCGTGGAGGGACAAATGTTGAGTGCTTCCGTGTAAGTCTCGACAGCTCGTAGCGCCTCGTCGTTTTTGAATAGTTCATTTCCTTCTAGCTTCAGTTTATCCGCCTTTTGTTTGTTTGCTTCTAGAGCTTCAGGGCTCAAATCTTTTTCCAGGGCGACCAATTCCTCAATGGTCAACTCACCATCGGGTTGTAAGAGTTCTTTGTAATCATCTTTTGTGTCATCGCTGACGTCACTGTTGCTATCCTCTTTGCCACCAACGGCACCCGTTCCATCCTCGTCCAGACGCAACTCACTGTTCTTTTTTACAATATCGTCGATTAATTTATCATTTTCTGGTGTAGTTGTAGATACTTTTTCTATGGGTTGATTTGGTTCGCTGAGTGCGTCATGAAACTCGTCTTCGCTGCTTGCCTTCTCTGCCATGCTGTAATGCTGGTGATTAATTTTTAATTTTTACTCCAATTGTTTTATCGCTTGCAATGATTTGTACTATATTAAAGTTGTATCAAATCGTTTAGAATAAGTTCAATTGAACTATTCATCGAAATGAACGAACGAATAACGTCCCAGATGGTAGTTCACTTATTTTGTCTGTTCGTTTGGATCTTTCGTTCAATTGTTTTGTTCGTTCGTTCAGTAGCTCTCTGTTCTGTCCCATTATCGTTCTTTTGTGGTTTATTTCATCTTAAATTAAAAAATAAATAATAATTTAGATTATGTTTATCATATATATTTTTATGAGATTGTAAATTATTCACGACATGCAGTCATTAAACAGTTTGCGACAGTCACCGTGACCTACACAATATTATACCCATCTCTAATGCCTTGTCATTTTTGCGTGTGCGAAATTTGACCACACTGAAAAACTCAAAAACATCAGAATGGTTGAGGTCGACCAGCTGAATAATCCAATTGTTGTGGATATTGAGGCCTACACACTGACTGAATATGTGCCTGCCAAGCCATTGGAGAGCAATCTCGAAGTGGTCTTTACGACCTCAGAGCAGGTAAGTTTGTAATTATGCATTTAGTGTGCTTTCTAACATTCGTTGACTTGCAGGTTTCACAACAGGGTGAACCATGTGCTCAGTTGAATTGTGGCGACACTCTGAAATTCCCTTTTGTGCGCGATACTTACTTCCCCTCAGCCGTGTCCATAGTGGACGCCAAAGAGCTTGTGTCCGCTGATGCAGCGACAGATACAAAACGTGTAGTAGAATTGACACTGGACATTTCCGGGCAATCACTGGCTGACCTTCGTTATGATCCCGGTGATACGGTGGCCATACTGCCCAGCAATGCAACGCAGGTTGTTGCAAAGCTTTTCCAGCGTCTGGACTTAAGTCAGCAGGCGGATAGTAGTTGCCATCTGAGAGTGGCCTTAACGTGCACCAAGAAAAGCGCCAAAGTTCCTGTTCATATACCGGCAGCCACAACTCCTCGCGAGATCTTCACTCATTGTGTTGCTCTGAATTCGGTGCCACAGAAACAGTTCTTGAGCGCCTTGGCAAGTTGCAGCAGTGAGCCAAAGGAGCGTGCTTTCCTGGCTAGTCTATCCTCGAAACAGGGAGCTGCCCACTACCAAACGCTTATTTTGGAGCGCGGTTTGTGCTTGCTGGATCTGTTGGAATTGTGCGCCAGCTGCATACCAACGCTGGCATTGCTAATTGAACACTTGCCGCGCCTACTGCCACGACCCTATTCCATAGCCAACAGTCCATTGGAGTGTCAGCAACAGCTGCGTATTATTTACTCTATTCGTGCTCCCAAAGCGGGTGTAACAACCAGCATGCTGGAGACGAAACTTGCGGAGCCGTCAGCCAAGCTCTTTGTCTATCCACGCCTGCAGAATTCATTCCGGTATACAGATCAGGAGCTGCCTAACAATCAAATACTGATAGCCGTTGGCACGGGACTCGCACCTTTTCTTGGCTTCCTCACTCACAAACAGCTAAGCCAACAGCCAGCCACTGGACAAACCTGGCTCTATGTGGGAGCCAAAACACCGCAGGCCATTCTAAAGCAACACCAACTACACGATTGGCAGCAATCTTCTGTTTTGCAACGATTACGCATGTGCTATTCCCGAACTTCCGGAACGGAAGATGCACCAAAATATGTACAGGAATTGCTGGAACAGGATGCAGGCGAGTTGGTGGATCTTTTAATGCAGCCAACAACAGTTCTGTATCTTTGTGCTGATGGAGCGAAGATATCCAAGTCCATAGATGATGCACTGCGACGTTGTCTGCAACTTGTCTTGCAACTGGACGAAACGGAAGCCATGCAACGCCTCAAAGAGCTGCGAACGCAGGGCAAATATCGCGAAGATGTCTGGCTATAAGATGATTAAGAGCTGCTTTCCATAAGAAAACCATAAATGTCTTTTAATTCTAAGCTAAAGCTGTAAAAATACCCACATTCATTTTTTTTTTTACCTGGAATCATTCAATGAATGATAATTTGATTGCTATGTATTTGAATAGGCAATAAAAGAATAAGGTGCTTTGGTCGAATAAGTAAATAACGATATATTTAACAACACAAAATAAAAATTACAGTGCAAACTAAAATAATACATACAAATGTGCATATAAAATTGTAAATAACCGTACAATCGAGCTGACGTCGGTTAATTATCGTAGTGTGTGTGTGTGCGTATAGTGTCTATAAAGATTACAACTAAATATATGCATACTATCAGCTCATAAATGTTAAAAATAAATGTGTAATAATTAAATTGCAAGAATAATTAGAATTATTACATATATGTATATATATATATAATATTTGTATGTAATGTAATATTACGACTTAGTTATTTATGCAAGCAAATTGCAAAAATGCATTAAACAATTAAACTTATTTTGTGGAATTTATGTGCAAAACGAAACCGAACAAAGCTTAAAATTTTATTTATAAAAAGAAACACACACATTTGTCGTTATTTTCGTTTTGCAGTACTGTTTTTTTATGTATGATAATATTTAAGTATTTTAACTACATTTAATTGAAATAGCGCCAATTGTCGTATGTATTTTTTATGTATATATATAATTTGTTGTTGGTTTTCTTTTTTTTATAAGATACGAATACAACGGATTAAGGATTTATAAAAGGTTTTGTGGATGTGACATACATACAGTTTTTTTCTTTTCTTTTCATAGTTCATAGTTTTGTTCCTTTTCCATTTTTCACAATTTGCAATCAAAAATTGCGTATAAAAAATTTATGCTACCATTTTGAAAGACTCAAGACTTTCGTTAAGTTTCATTTTCTTGGTTAATTGTTATCAATCATTGCCTTACATTTCGTTAATTATTTTTAAATGCGCTTGCGATTATGTATTTTCGGGTATGTCTCCGTTATTTGTTTGCCAATTTGGCTCAGAATACTTTTCCTACTACAGGGTGGAGCAACGCCTACTGCCCCACCCTGTATATATGCAAATCTAACCAAAATACTTCGTTCGTTGCCTTGTCTAATAATAATACACTGTCGTCCTAAGCAATAATAACCAAATAAATTTAGTTTAAGCTCTCTAAATTATGCAAAAACGCATTACTTAATTTCTGAATGTATTCTTTTTGTTTTTTTTCACTTTCATTATTATTATTCCAGTACGCTACTCAAAAGTAATGCAAGAGAAACAGTTGGAAAGAGAAAAAGTCATTGATATCGAATTAAAGCCATTTTGTTTTTATTATTAAATAAACTACTGACAAGTTAAACAGGCAAGGATCAGGCTCGAATATGTAAATAATATAACATATTGTCGACATTTCAGAAAAACATAAGAATTTCTCTTGCATTACTCAAAAATTAACTATTAAAATAGGACATTAAAAATTCAACTACGACCGTTCTGCAGCAGCAGTCGATAGCTACTACTAGCCCAGTGGGAAATACAGCGCTGAGTTAATCGCTTACGTGTTGCGGAACGTAAACACAGAGCGCTCCGACTGGATAATATCGCAATTTAGAAATCTCTGCCGGGGAAACCGAATATAAATCGTTCACTACAAAGCTACTACACGTACTACATAAAAAAAAATAAGGTAAGTGTATATAAACGTTAATTGATTTGTATACTATTAACAAGTAAAGAAATCTAAGCATCGGCGCACCGAAGATCCCAATACTCTTGCCATGTCAAAAATCGTACAAGACTGGAAAGAGTACTATATAAAATATTTCAACTAAATCGAAGAAAAGGCCAAGAACGTAAACTCGAAGACTATTTCGGCTAAGGTTTTGTATGGAAGAATTGCATTTCCTTCTCTTCTCTTCTCTTCTCTTCTCTTCTCTTCTCTTCTCTTCGCTCTCTCTTTGTCTCTCAATATCTTTGCTATGTTTTCTTTACTTCCTTTTTGGCATCTGCTCAAAATTTCCATGGGAACTACTACTTAGTTATGTGCCGATCGTTCTACAATAAACTCTAGTATATGTATGTATGTATATTAGAATTATCATCATCAGTTTGACACACACATTACCGTTGGTTTTTCTTTTCTATTTTGTATGCAATTTGTGCGCATTCTTTATGGCAGTAATTTGAATTTCGACAACTGTATCGGAGTTAGATTATATAGGTATTTAGGTTTGATTTTTTTTAGTAATAGTTTTTTTGTACTAGTTTAAATGGAATATAGAACTTTTGTCAACATTTTGAAGATTTGTGGGTATACTTTGATCTCTAATACGTTTTTGTAGTTAATTAATGCTGTTAATTGTTAAGTTTTGTTGGAATTGTTGTTTGTCGATGTTGGCTTGTTGTTTGCTCTTGTTGTTGTTGTTGTGTCTGTCACTGCTGCTAGCTAGTCCTAATGGCACTTGTTACACTCATTTCCACTTGTTACATTTAAAGTTGCTTGCAATTCTCTTCATTTTTTTTTTTTGGTAATTTACAACAAGTATATTGCATTTTTTTCTTTTGTTTTAGTTGTTGCACTTAGAGACTACGACGAATTTTATGTAGAATTGCATAATGCAGCTTTGATAAAATCGCTTAAATCACATTTATGTATATGTATATACTATGTAAACATTAATCCACTTAACAATACAATATTTTTATTATATGTGTGTGTGTGTGTGCGATGAAACATAATTAAACTATCGTATGTTATCGCTATCATAAACGTAATTGTAATTTAAATCGTATTGTAAGAGTATATACCGCTCTAAGGTATAAACAGTGGGCACACTCAGCCAGTCGTATACTTATTTATAAGTATTTATAGTTGTATGTATGTATGTATGTATGTATATATCGTATGTCTCAGGCAAAATATAAAATAGGTAAGCAAAAACAGTGGAACAACTGTAGGCCGCTTCCTAATCTACAACAAAACAAACTTTGTGTGATCTGCTTTCTCATTTGCTACTGTTCTCGTTGTTGTTGTTCTTGCTGTTGTTGTTGTTATTGGCATGCTGCTGATTCTGCTGCGACGCGTCGCTGCAATTCACCTTTTGCATTCTCCTATTTCCAACTGTTTGTGTAGTTATTTTTGTTGTGATTAGCTCTGGTCACATTTCACGTCGCCTTATGCTGCAAGTAAGAGAAACAAAAACCAAACAGTTGAAATTAGTGATGAGCAATTCTGTGTTTGCAATCAAGCTGCGTATATCGATTTCAATTTGTCTATGACTAACACTATTATTGTATTTTAATATCATAGACAAATATATCGTAGTTAGTCAAGTAATTGTTTGGACAAAGAAAAAGTATACTTATTTGTTGTTTTAATATTAAATCTAGTTTACCGCAATGGATCTTAATATTTCTTTTTTTTATAGACTTGTTCTAAGAACCCTAAGCAACTGTAATAAAATATAATAAAATAAGAAACCAATAAAATATTTGTAAGCTTTAGAAATTTCTTTGCATATTTTTACATATTCCTTTATCAACTGATATCAATATTTTTCAATATGTTCAGCTTTTCTTAATGCAAACCAGAACCAAAACGAAAGCTGCTATTTTTTTCTTATATACACAGGTTTTTATGCACAGGTTTACAACGGTTTTTTTGTGACTCGCCCAACTCCAACTTTTGTGGGTAAATATTTGCAGCGATGTCTGCACAAACAAAATTGCTTCCATAGACCATTGAACGGCTTTTATGTAAATAAAGTGAGATACACTTTAAAAAAGAAAAATACTTACATATACACACACATACATATGTACGTGTGTACACTTGAACTTAGTTTCAATTAACATTTTTGACCTTTATTAATTGCGATAAGCGTTGCATAATTTCGATGAGCCTTGAGTAAACACACACACACACACTCACACACACACACATACTTACATACAAATGCTACATGTGTAGTACAAATTTTGAAAATCGCGAAGCAACTATACTACAACTCGCCCAATCAAATACTCATTTCGCTTGTCTTATCAACTGTCGCCATTTATCAGTACGATTAAGATATCGACAGCTGATTAGTTTCCCAAAAAGCCGAAAAAAAACGCATGTACGTGAAATATTTACTAAGCACGCATACAAATGCAAATGTATATATGTATGTATGTATGTATGTATGTTGAACCATGTCAGACACGGGGCGAATGGCATTGGTGCGAGGAAGAAGAAGAGGAGAGCTTTGTGAGTGCATTTCAATTGGGCAGCTTTATGGCGAGTTATGCTATGATTTTATATGGTTTTGCACACTTTCTGCATAATTACAACAATATCTTCCTCGTTATTTATCTATGTTTAGTATGTACATACATAAATATGTGTATTTATTTTATTTTATGATTTCTTTGTAGGCCGCTAAGTGCAACACGTCTGTTTTTATTAGCAAGTGTACGGTGGTATCGCATACAAAACACAAAAGTTGCCTTGTTATTGTTATTCTTTATGTTTGCTTCTTCTTCACGTTGTTGTTGTTGTTATTATAGCGATGGGAGCGCGCGTCACTAGCCGACAGCCAATTATCAGCGCAATAATTGTTTATATGTATGTATGTATGTATGTGTATGCGTATTTATCGACATGTGAAGCGCCCGCGCTAAAGTCACGCTTAAATTTCAATGAAAACCCCAGCGACATTTCTGGCCGTGCCACTCGTCTCCCATTGTTCGTTACACAAGTATTTTATTTATAGTTTCACAGATAAGACCCGATGCGCTCTCCTCCTACTTCACGACACACAATTTTCCATTGACAAACAAAAAAACATTACGGAAGTGCATAATCCATATTCTCATTCTACTGTCAACTATTGGGATCTACGTGATTTACATATCCCAAAATTCAGTTTTCAAATATCGAAACCCCGTCACGACATACACATTCCACATTTATATGGTTTTAACCTCACGTGCCATCCACTCGCAGTTCAGCTGTGTTCAGCAGCAAAACGGTGTCCACTGAGCTTTTAAAAGAAAAACAAACACTCTCTTTTTCACTCTCTTGCTGGTAGTAGTAGTTTAACATATCATTGTGTCGAGTACACCCATAATATAAATTTTTTAATGCAGGGTATAAACACAGTTATGTCGGCAATTATCTGTTGTTTTTCATGCAAATGGGAACATAAGGCAGTGGCAGTTGATTTATGTATGCCTCAAAAAGAGCGCCATGCTCCAGTTTAAAGTATGCGAATGTGCCCAAGATCCACAGCAAAAATATCATTGCAAAGTTGAAAACCGCTATGGAAGCTCATTGACTGTTGCCGTTGTTGTGTATTGTGTCATGTGGAGTGCATGTGGAACATGTTGAACAAGTCACCACAATAAAAACAATGTGCAATTGTTGACGAGTGTATGTAGCATTTTTTTTTCCGAAACTCCAAGCCCTACACACTGTAATATCATACGTAATGCCTACTATCAAAATCAAGCAAATATTATAATTATTATTATATTGTTGGGCATTTGCGTGATGTTGATGCATATGCAAAATGTCACACAAATGTAACAAACGGCAGCGTCGGCGGGTGGGAAGGTCGGGTCGGCTGCCATGTTTGTTATGAAAAACGAGCTCGCCACACGAAGTTCCCCCCAAATATATAGCAAATGAATCATCTACACTCAATTCCGCGTATTAATAACAACAACAGCAGCAGAAAGAATACAACAACTACACACATACAGCCAAAGGCATGAGACTCATGTGGTTCAATAAACGAAACAAAGTCAAAACAGAAACAGAAAAACCAAAGTGTAAACCTTTTGCGCGCAAGGTGAAATTATCATTGGGGCGACGTTTGAAAATCGAACTCTCTATGGAAAAGTGGTTTAGTCATTGCTCATTTTTATTATTGTTTTTTTTCAGGCAAATACAGCAACTACAACATACTAATTCGTACAATACATTCAAATGCAGACATGAATGGCGGCCATTCAATGTCGTTTGCAAAAACAATGTGCAAAAGTACATACATAGTATGTACGTACATATGTATGTATAAACTTACACATACATACATATGTGTATGTGTGTTCATAGGGCCTTTCACAAGGCTTGCTTTTACGCACATGCATGAAATTGAAATTGTACTTTGGCCCCAACAGTGCCACTCCCAGCAGCGGCCGGCAAAAAAAAGGCAGCATGCAACTGCAGCAGACGCCGCAAGAAAACTGGAAATGCATATATGCATTAGAGATGGGCGATATTTAAGTCACTGATATTTGTCACAAGTATTTCATATTAAATGTCGCTGCATTGACTCCGATAGTTGGCTGGGAAAGTATCAGTGAATGATATTTTATCACAGATATGTTCCCGAACGGTGGACAAACAAAGTGTTATTTTTACCTTATTTACAGCCGCAGCAGTCACTGTCAGATATTTTCTTGTACAAGTCACCGTGGTCGCTGTGATACAAAAATCACCACATCGCTCATCTCTAATATACTTCCACAATCGTATGTATGTGTAATGCACATGTAATTTAAAAGCCCATATTGATTTCCTGAGTAAAATATTTGCAAAATGATTATTCATTGCACTGTCGCTGCTGCTGGTGCTTCTGTTCTCTCTTGTTGTTTGTTATCGCATACAAAAGCTCATAATGTATCCGCATGAAAAATAACAAAATGAAACTTTCTGATCAGAAAGTGACACTCTCCACACATAGACAAACAGCTGCCTGCTGCCTTTTCTTTTCCCCCCTTTTTTTTAGGAGTAGCGGCACAAAACGGAAAGCAAAAGTATTTGCCGCTAATATAAACAAATAAACAGCCAGAGATCCGGTAGAAAAGTGCACGCACACAGAGAGTGGGAGTGAAAAAGGGAGAGACTCTAAGAGAGCGAGAGAAAAGAGACAGAGTCGAGTCGCACAGTAACAGTAAGTAAGTGAGAGCGTAAAAATAGCGCAGCGCGACGTCCGTCCACCGCCCGTAGTCAACGTCGCCACCACTGCATAAGCAATTAAATTTAATAAGTGGAAGGCGGTGAGTGAAGAAAAATGCAGACAAACGGAAAGAATGAAATAAATAAAGAAAGACAATAGCCGAGTCGAGACATTTCACTACTGCAAATGCAACTACAATTAGCTGCACAGCAACACTGGCAACAACAGCATTTACTGCCCCAGACAGACAAAGATCGCTTCAAGTATTTTCTTTTCTGTTGCTCTTATCAGAATGAACTTAAATTCTTAAAATTGTTCTAGGAATTTGATAAAAATAAAAAAAAAGCTACGTCCATTGCGGGGGTTTCATGACAGCTTAGTTTGTATATAGACACGTTTATACTCACACTTATGCACACATACATGTGAAGTGCTTGTTGATAAGGCAAAAATACTGAGCTTGATTGCATGTATGTATGTGTGTGTGTAGGTGTTGGTGTTGCTGTGCTGCTGCTGTCTGCGTATGTGCGCAGTGTGTGAATTGAAGTTATGTATGAGTATTTTTTTTTTTACTTTTTGGCAGACAAAGCAATATTCCAAGTCTTTTCTTTACTGTCCAACAGGAAATGCGAACGAGCGTATGAAATGGCGTTGGTTAGCTGCTGCTTCTTCACATACTTAATTGTTATTATTGTTGTTGTTGTTGCTTCACATTTTTCGTATATGAATGTGTAAATGTGTGTGTGTGAGTGAGTGTGTGTACTACATTTCAATGGGCCTTGCTATTTCAGCAACAAAATAAAGCCAAGTGTTGCTCTAAGAGAACAAGCTCAAGTCGAAGCTGTAATACACTTACGTTTGCAAATGTTGTCATCATTTTTGTGATAACGACAAACGATAACAGTTAGAGTTTGGCAAACTAAGCAAACAATTTGGTAAGCAAATTATTTAATAATACAAAAGTACAGCAGATGATTCACATGCAAATGTGTGCTTGTGTGTGTCATAAACAATGGCAAATATACATAAATACACTCACTATAGCATCGCAGGTTGAACGAGACCTTGATCGTATTTAATCTGTCTCTGTTTCACAAGTATCAGCTACTCATTATAGGGCAAGTCATTAAATTTGTACCCGAACATTCACCGACGATTCGGATGGTCTAATTTCCATTGAAGTAGAAAACCAGTTTGTCGCTTTGCTGATGTCCCAATCGTTGTGACAACATTGCATTCAATTTGTTGTCGTTCAAATTAGCAATATTATACAAGCTTTACGCCTATTGTTTAGCGTTATGACGTTTCGTTCTGACGTTATGACGTTTCGTACAAAATATATATAATTTTGTGCTGTTGATGAGTTTCAATTTCATTTTCTTTAACATAATTTGAGCTTTTTACTCAATTACACTTAGTAAGATTACGTTTCTTTTGTAAAACTATTACTATTATTTATGTGTATTGAATAAATTAAGCGGTCTCATCAATGAATGAATTAGAAAGACTCATTCATCGTTCACGAACAACTAAACAAAATGACTAATTTAGTTCGCGACTCCAAAATGAACATTTGAACTAAGGAATCAGCAAATTGAACTAAGTACAAATCCCAACTCAATTGTTGTTGTCTGCTGTGGATCGCAAGCTGCCCGCCTGCAATTGCATGGAATGCTGCCAACCAACAGCTGACTCTGTTTCTGGAAATGCTTCCAACATAAATTAATCTATTCGCAAGCTTCCTCTCTGCACAATTGCATGAAATCCTTTCAACTAACAGCTCATTTATCTATTCGATTTATTATTAACTTAATTAAATAATACTACTTACTTACTTACCAATTAACGATGTTATCGGCCCGCGATGAACAACAGATGAGACACGTTTGTTGTTAATTCCACGACTTGTTGTTGGGTTTTGTTTCGTTGTTCGTTGTTCTTGTTTTATAGTGAAAAACTAATCAGCATTTTATTCCAGTTTCAATTTACACAGATTGGAAGTACTACTCCTTCAAGATATAAATACAAGAAGATGGGGATACAGGGGGGATGGGGGATGGAAGTGGATACAGGGTGTCACTGTTCACATCACGCATAGAGCAGCCTGGCCGCCCGATGATGTTGATTGCACATTAACTATACATTGCGACGAAGCACCTTCTTGGCAGCCTTGATGTTGGGCACCAGAGCCTTCACCTCGCTGCAATCGTCGAGGAACGGATGCTTGAGCAGCTCATCGGCGGTGGCACGTCTGTCGACCTCGACCTGCAGACAACGATCGAGAAAATCCTGCAAACTGGGACTCAGTTTGTCCCAGCTCTTAATATCTGGCCGTCCATTGGCTGCGATCAGATAGAGAGCTCGCAGTGGCGTCTCATACAGATACGGTGGTTGACCCTCAATCATTTCAATAGCCATGATGCCTATCGACCAAATGTCCACCTTCTTGCCATATTTCTTGCGCGTCACAACCTCAGGGGCCATCCAATAGGGTGTGCCCACCATTGTCTGTCGCTTCTCATCGCCCTCGATGTTGGCACAGAAGCCAAAGTCTGTCACCTTGACGCAACCATCCATGCCGAGCAGCACATTATCGGACTTAATGTCACGATGAATAATTCCCTTGGCATGTAGGAAACTAATGGCATAGAGCACCTCTCGGCACACGCAGGCAATTTGTCGTTCCTTCATTACCGTTTCGGTAACGACATCGGTGAGTGGACCACCATCCATATACTCCATGACCACCCAGAGTTGATCCTCTGGTTCCAGCAGATAGGCGTCCAAGAAATTCACCAAATTCTTGTGATTGAAATCCTTAAGGACACGTATTTCTGTAAGTATGAGATCCTTAGATGATTGATTCTTCATCTCGATCGTCTTGATGGCGACCTGTGATTCCGATTGCATATCCCCAGCAATGAACACAATTCCGGAGGCACCTTTGCCCACCTCTTGAGTGGTCTTATACCGTTCGCGTGGATCTTCGGGATTACAAATGAGCCGCAGTTCATCGTAGATCTCTGCATCGGTTTTCAGTGCACGTTTCTCCTTCGAACGACGCAGTATCGTCTCCTCGGGCGCATCGGGATCCCCATCATTGGCATTGACAGTGCTCGCTGACGCCGGTTTAATAATGATTGTATCTGTGTTGACCTTGTGCTGGGACGATGTATCATCGTCACCATCTGTCGACCTGAGATCCGACATACGCTGGAACTTTTGCTGGGTAACACTACGTGGCTTTGGCTTGATCTGTGGCTTCGGCGGCATTTGATTTGATGATTTCTTGGGCGGCACCGGTGGCGGCTCTAAGCCACTGTTCGGTTTAATTGGCCTGAGCGTTTCACGGCCCAAATTAGATTCCAGCTCCTTGATGACCTCATTGAGGGCATCCAGCGGTATAACCGACTGTTGGCTGCTATCGTTGAGACTGCTGCTATTGCTGTGCGCCGTGGAGCTGCCACAGCCGCTGCTGCTTTCCGTGGCCGTTGAACTGCCACTGCCATCGTCGTCCGACTTGTCAATATCCTGGGATTTGTGTTTGTTCTTGTAATTGACATAGTTATCAATCTCTTTGGACTCCTCGTGTATGACATCTTCGGTAATGAATGGTTTGAACACCTCCTGTTCCTTCTTTTTGATCGAGTAGTTGTAGTACTTAACCGCATGATATGCTGCATCTGGATTCTTGTCCTGTTCATCCCGTGTTATCTGTGTGTTCATCAGACGCACCCATGGTGTGGGCAGACCTTCCAGGTCGCCGGTCTCCTGGTTGCGGGAGACGTGAAAGTGTCGTTGGAAATTTGTCGGTGCACCGATCTCGGAGATTTGCTCCTTCTTCTTGAACCACTTGGTGAAACTCATGTTCGTGATGTTTTTTTTCTGCTTCCTCCTTCCTTCGTTCTTCTTTTTATTCTATGCGATCCGCCTTTGTTGTGTGTGCCTTTCTCTCTATCGCGAACGTTGGAATTTTCTTCAAATGCGATTAGTCGCGCTCAACTTGGGAAATTCTATTGAAGCGCGGTAGCGATTTGTTGTTTTTGTGTTTTTATTCTGTGTGTGTGTGTGTGATGTTGTTGCCGTAGGTAGCGCTCAACAGCACCCTCTTTTTCTCACACACTCTCTCTTTCGCTCCCGCTCACAACTCACTGCTCACAGGGCCAGCCGTGAGTCATAAACACACACGCACGCTGTACTCGGTATATGCGTGTGTTTGTGTATATGTGTATGTGTATGCGTGTCTATGTTTAACGTTCGTTCGCTTATCTCTAGTTTAAGTTTGCTTGAGCTTTTGCAGACACATAAATAAACCTCTTTGCCATTTTGTGCGCAGCGTAGAATTTTCACTTTTTATTGCCTACTCACTTGGTTAATTAATGCAATTATTTCTACTACTCTTTAATTTATGCACTAATCACAATTTTTCAATTACAACACACACGAAACACTCACACGCACACATTTTTCTGAACAACGAGACAACGGGCACAAAAGGAGTGGCCGCGGCAGCGTCTTGTTCTTTCCCTTTCTTGTTGTTGTTAACTTGCTTGTGCCGCAAAAACTCCTCTTTTGTTCCTAACCGTTCCTTTGTGCCATTTTTTGTTTTGTACACAAATGATTTTTCGTTTTCTTTTTTGTATTATTTTGCTGCAGCACAAGCTTTTCTTTGTAATTTACAACTTCTTTAAAATTTTTCTCCTTTACTGCAAGTCGCGCTGCACTCGGCCGTACTGCTATCGCACTCGCACGCACACACGAACAAGTGACTGTGTGACCGTATGCTGCAAGTGTAAAAATACTCTATATAAAATACATCAAATACTAATCGTGTATGTGGGGGTAAAATAAAATACTAAAGAGCTTAAAATTCTTTATGCAAATCAAATTTAAATTAAAATACAACTTTTTTATTTTGCACCATTGTTATAAATAAAAATATATGTTAGCGTTTTTAATTAAAACCAAACAACTGAATATATGCAGTGTGGCCGAATGATAGATTTGCCAGAAATATCGATACTTTACTAGTCTGGATGCGTTCAGCAGCGATACCAACAGTATCAAATCGGCGGTAACGTTTATTTTGTAGCAATATCTCAATCTGTACGTGAAATACGAATATTTATATAGAATTGTAGCTCGCACAATTCAAACTTAATAGCCTACATCCTCGTCGTAGGAATAGTCGGCTGTGAGCGGGTTAATGTTGCGTGGACGTATTAGCATACGTGATGCATTCAGTGAATATTCGTTGTGCCAGTTTCCCCATATAATATTGTGGCCATTTAAATTGGATTTGGCCTCCTGGCAACGATCAAACCACCAATTATCGCAGGCTGCATCGTTGTCATCACGGTCATGGGCCCTAAAGTCCATTCGATTGTGATATGTGAGTGAATCGGATGTTGTGCTATTTTCATTCAGTTTGCCAATCACCAACTGATAATTGTAACTTTCGCTGTCCAGCCGGAACAGACCGTATTCGGCCCAGGCATGAATACCATTATGATCCTCCAGCTCGATGCGCAGCACGTAATCGTCGCGATAGACAATTCGGTGTATGAATTCATTGCCAAACCAAAAGTCTTTTGACAAGTTACCAAAACCCGTGCGATATTCATCCCAGCTGCGATTAAAGTTCTCCCAATTGTCGATGTCACCGCTGCGTCTTTGTATTACAGTCCACGCCGGTCCGTCTGTTGCAAAGGCGCAGTATCGTTCATTAAAATCGCGTTGCAGTTCATTTAATTCGGGCTCGACGAATTTGTAGACACCATCAACATGCTGCTCGTCCAATTCAAAGCAATCCGCTTTAGCAGGCTGCACGTACGCTGTATTACCCAACGAACAGGTGAGTTTTAAACAAATTTAATAATACATTAAGTTCTTACCGTCGTGATCAATTAATTCCTTCAATTTCTTCTCATTTGACTTTTCTAACTTTGTTGCATTACTCACAGCTGCTTCCACCAATTGCAGACTTTGAGTTTGTTGGCTGCTTGTCACCAACTGCGCCAACAGCAATTCGCTTATTTCTTTTAGTTTAGTATCATGCTCGTCCCTGCGCTCTAAGCTTAGCTGTAATTTGTTTATTTGCTGCTCCAATTTATTCGAATTGTTTTGCCAACGTTCTAGCGCCATGTTTAGACTGATAGAAAGCTCTTCCTTGGCAGGCTTTACATGAGTTAGATGTATTAGCTTACTGAGCACTTGATTGTGTTTCAACTCCAAGCTAATGAGCTTGCGTTGTTGCTCTTCCTGCGCTCGCCTGATCAGCGTCAACTTACGTTCCATGCCATCCCATTGCTTGGATGCTAAGTTTTCTAGCTTAGTTTCCACTTCCACTAATGGCTGACAATTGCTGTACAAAGTTGCGCTGAGCACAAGCAGAAATGTCGTTGATATCTGTGAAAAAGAAAGTGCGACGAGGAGGGAAGATGAATGGGGAGTTAGCTTACGATTTGGTAAACTGAGCACTTTACCAGCATCTGCATCTTGTTTCTTCTGCAACGTTCAAATTGAAACTAATGTGGAAATTGTGGCACATATGTTGGCAAACTTATAGAATTGTATTTTATTTGCCAACATGTGTTGCAAATTAAATGAAAACAATTGATGATTTATGTTTGTTTTTTTTTTGTATGTTTTTTAATTACTTTTTACGAATATAGAGTTGTTTTTATGTTTTTTTTTATTTGTATTTGTTGCTTTTTAATGTCCTTAGTTTTTTGCATATACACATTATCCACTTTTTCAAAAAATTAACGGATATTACATAAAGTTGTGAGGTGGTTTTTAATTATAACGATAATGATAATAAAAACAAAATCAATACATTGAATTTTTATAAGAAAATGAAAAAAGAGAGGGATTGAAGTATTATCCCATGTGTGTATGTGTATGTGTTGACCCAAGTTTAAGTATTTTAATTTAAATGTCTACATTTAGCAGCTATTTTTTGTTGTTGTTTAAAAAGTAGAAGTAAAAATTAAAGCGCCTAAAAAAACGAAATATACATGAATTCACTTGAGGCGCATTTTCTTTTCATTTTTTTTTAAAAGTTATTAATGTTTATAGTTTAATTATTATTAAATTGGGGGAAAATACATTCAAAAAACGGCGTAAAATTTACAGCTGTTGTTGTTTGTTGTTGTTGTTTGTAGGTGCGCATATACATATCGAAATCAACATTAACATATTTAAGATCGTTCGATCTCTATCATAACTATATCATTATATTATATAATAATAATAATAATATTAATTCTATATATAATAATATATTTATATATTTAAAACGTAGCGCACTTTTGACTTGTAGCCCAAGTGAATTTTGTTTCCTTGTTGCCTTCTTCCTTTCTTCCTTAAACGTGTGTGTATTATGTATGTATGCATGTGTGTGTGTGTGTGTGTTAAACTATAGCATTACTATTATCATTAGCATTATCATTATCATTAGCTTTATCCATTAGTTTCATACATCTGCTGCTCCCCTATTATCTCTTAGTATTTACATTGAATTGTGTGTTCTGCTTCTTATATTCTCGTATCTCTTTTTTTTTTTATAACTGAATAACTTAAAGAGATTGCTTACAAAATATGCTTGCAATGCTATTTATGATGCCTTTTTGCCGAGTTCTGCTCTCAAAAATAGAAAATCGTTTTAAAACAAGTTAAAATTTGTGTGTCGCTGTCGTTAGCGAGTTCTTTAAAAAATTGACAAATTAATGTTTAAATAAAAAAATGATATTCATTTCATATGGTCTTAATAAACACTTTGGATTAGTTTACTGGTTACACTTTAACTCTGTTCGCTAAGCTTCACTCGCTACTCGTTCTGCTTGCTAATCTTTATTCGCCACTCGCCACTCGCTGCTTGCTAATCTTTATTCGCCACTCGCTGGTTGCTAATCTTTATTTGCCACTCGCTTTGCCTGCTGCCTAAATTCGCTTGCGCATACGTTCATGCCGCACAGCAATGCTGCGCTTCCATTCCGGATCATTGGGATCATCGTCCATGAATGGATCATCGGCCAGCTCCTCCTCTTCATCGATTCCCTCCTGCTCGCCCAAATATGCATCGATGCTGGCATTGTACAGATTCGCATCATCGCCAACTCCCGCTGGCAACTCATCATCTTCCGGCGGTGCCAAATAATGATAATCATCATCCTCCTCCAGCAGCAGTTCCTCCTCCTCCTCTTCCTCCTCGTCCTCTTCGTCATTATCAACCATTTCTTCATCCTCTAGCCCATAAATCATGCCATTGTCATAATCATTCTTGCCGCCATTCAATTGTGCATTCGTTGCTCGTTGTGCATTCTTGCCACCATTTAGACGCTGTGTCATCAGCATCGTTGGCGTTGTTTGGGCCAACTTGCTGGCATTTGTTGTTGCCTTGGCTTTGCTGCTGCGTCGACTGCTTGAATTGTTTGTTGTTGTTGTGTTCGCATCGCCACCATTCGAGGACACCGACTTACTTTTCGTACGCTTGGTGGCAGTCACAGTTGCCGGTAGCGACAACCGCGATGGCTTTGGCTCGATTTTCATCTCCGCCAACAGATGCTGATAAACATCTTTTGAGAGCGGAAACTGCAGCGGTTCAAACGGTGGCGGATCCAGAGGTACTTGAGGTAACTGTATAGGAGAAACAATATGTTAATTATGGTATTTGCTGATAAATTGCCGCCACTCACCTCTCTGGTGTCTGGTGTGGCGCTGCGTCGATCCTGCTCCTTCAATTTGCTGGACGTGGTGCGACGACGCTCCTGACGCTTTCCTTTTGTTGTTGTCAGCTCACCGTCAGCATTGACTCCATCGAGCGGATGCTGCAGCATCGTTTGGGCCAGGGGTGAGGGAATGCTTTCGTTGTCAACTCCAGTCGTTGCTGGCGTTTGTGGTGCTGCCGGCGAAGCGGGATCTGGCGTATTGGCGCCACTCGACTCAGCACGACTATCGACACGTCGATTGGCCCGGGAACGTGTGCTCCAGGGGAATCGCAAGTATGTCTCAAAGCGACGTCGCTCCTCGATGAGTGCACGCTGATGTCGCACAATGTACGCCTCATCGGAGATGTCTTCCATTTCCTCCTCCTCATCAGCAGCAGCATCAGCAGCAGCGTCTGCTGTCTTGGTTTTCTTCTCCTTTAGCTGCAGTTTAGGTCGCTTCTTGGGCGGCTCTGCATTGTCAGTTGAAGCAGGAGTTGAAGTAGAAGTAGGAGCGGCAACAGAAGCGGGAGTATTGGTTTTCACAGAGTTTTTCTTATTACTATTTCTCTTGAGTTTGCCATTGACTGTGGCCGGCTTCTTTAGCTGCTGCTGTTCCTCCGCTGATGTGTCTGCCTGCTGCGCATTTCCATTCATCAATCCATTTCTGAGTGGCTGCTCCGCTTGCTTAACGGCATCAGGCAGTGACTTCTTTTTGCGGGACTGCTTTAAGCCATTAACTTTGCTTACAGTCTCCTGTTTCTCCTGCGATGTTGCTGCGGGTGAAGTTGTTGCTGTTGTTGTTGCTGCTGTTGTTGCGGGTGAAGTTGTTGCTGTTGTTTCTGCTGCTGCGGGTGAAGCTATTGTTGTTGCTGCTGTGTGTGAAGTTGTTGCTGTTGTTTCTGCTGCTGCTGCGGGTAAAGTTGCTGCTGTTAAACCATTTATAGTCTCCAGCTTCTTCTTGTTTGTTGTTGCTGCGGGTGAAATTGTTGCTGCTGTAGCTGTTAAGCCATTTATTTTGCCCACAGTCTCCATTTTCTCCAGCGATGTTGTTGCTGCGGGTGAAATTGTTGTTGTTATTGCTGCGGGTGAAGTTGTTGTTGTTGCTGTTGCTGCTTCAGTTGCCGTTGCGGCTTCCCGGCTTAAAGTTAAGTCCGTTTCCGCTTCGACTTGGCTAGCACAGCCATTGCTGAGCTTCTTATCTGTCGAATGTTGTTGCTGCTTCTTATTATCACTGTCCACAATGCGCCATCTGCAAGAAGAGAGAAAGATTAGTTATAGAAATGTCAGAATATGATGTTTACACACTTATGAACCGCTTTGCGGCAAATTCTCTTTGCGGCGAAAACAATTTTCAGTTCATAATTCACCTTACAAGCTCACAAAACATTACTTTACCAAAAATCGTTAATTAATCGTTAGTTTAGTTTAATTTCTTAAGTTTCTACTTACTTTGGCGTGGGAATCTCCTTGTAGGGCAAGATCTCCACACGGGTCTGGGCGGCCATGCTGTAGGGTATCACGATGTTGTCAATGTCATAGATGAGTCGACTACGTCTTTCTGCAGTGCTGTCGGGCAGTATAAGGATTAGTATTAGCGGCAATTTTAGATAAATTTCAATTATCAACTCACCGTTCATTACGATGTCCATGATTTTCAGCGGAATTGCGGCGACTTTGTGACTGTTCCCATTGGGAATCAGCTGGGAATCGAGTTGTGCTGCTATCAACGCCAATTGTTTGTTGACTGCTGCTGCTGTTGTTGTTATTGATGTTGTGTGCTGAATGTTGTTGTTGCTGTTGTTGCTGCTGCTTTGAGGCAGATTTACGTGGCTTTTTACCGCCGCCATTGCCGTTGCCGCTGGAGATCAATGTGGGATTTTTTAGCTGGTTGTTGTTTTGTTGTTGTTGTCGTTGCTGCTGTTGTTGTTGTGGATCAAGCAACGGCGAGTTTAAACTTCCGTTGCCACTCGTCTTGGCTGACTGACGTTGCCTTTTGGCTGCCACTGCTGCATTCCACAAGTTTTGTTGCAAGTTGGAGAAACGAAAAACAAATTTGCAAAATCAAAACAAAATGTTTCGTTGTTGTTTGTTGTTGTGCGAGTTGTGTGTGTTTGTTTGTGTGTGTGTGTGTGTGTGCGTGCGTTGAACGGAAAAGAAATTGCAAAAAGAAAAAAGAAAAGAAAAAAGAAGAAAGATGCAAAATTGTTGTTGTTTTATGTTAATAAACAATTATCGAATTTGTCAAATGTTTACAATAATTTACTGTTGGCCACAAGTGGCGTTGTAGTAGGCGTAGAAGAAGAAGAAGTAGTTGCAGTACCAGTACCGTTTCCGCTATCCAATCCACCTCCAGCGTCACTTTGCATAGCTGTTGTTGTTGCTGCCGTTGTTGCTGTTGATGTTGCAGTTGCTGCCGTTGATTCTTTGTTGTTATTGTTGACGTTGTTGTTATTATTATTGTTGTTGTTATTATTGTTATTAGTGCTGCTTCTATTGCTATTGTTGTTGTTGTTGTTGCGCTCCTTGCGTCGCACATAACGACGCTTGACTGTCTCGCCGGGACGACGACCATTGCCCGCAGCACCGCCTCCTCCGCTGCCGCTCAATGCAATCGCCTCGCGTTCCGCCTTCCACACACCCTTGACAATTGCCTTTGCCTGGCTGCGCATAACACGATATTGCCAATCCGGCTGTCGACTAATCGCCTCCAGATGCAGTGACTGACAGACATCTGGTAAAAAAAGAGTAGATTACAAATGAATATATGTATAATTCCAAAGTGATTCATCAGCACTTACCATCGCTAAAGCTCAACACCGGATGATAGCTGGCATCGAGCAGCGCAACACGATTCTGTGGCATCAACGTTTCCGGCAGCTCACGCGGTGCCGTCGGATCCGGACGTCCAGTGCATAGCGTACACGGCACCTGCGGCCATTGGCAACCGCATTTAATGTTGCTTGGCCGTGCCGCCTTCTTTGATATCGTATGCATATTGATTGTCTGGAAGAGTTTACGCTTACGAAACTCGCTCAGCACCAATGGACGAGTGCGACTGCATAGCCAATCGGCTGGCGGCTGTTGCTCCATCTCAGCACCTGACAGTTCAGCCGACAATTGTGATTGTGGCGCCGTCTCTTTGTAGCCATTTTTGGGCGCTGTCGTTGTTTCCAACAGCACGTCTCCCTTGCTGCGATTCAAATCGTTGTACACATCGTTGTGCTGGCGTATCTTCATGTCCAGATCGGCCACTTGGGCGCATAGCCAAGACCAGCGTAGCGCTATGGCGGCTCGATCTCGCGAATAGCGATAAACAGCTCGACGCGTTCTATAAAAAACATTAGATAAATAAATTTATATTTCATTAGCAAAGTGTTTTTATTAATAATTTATGCACTTTTGCTTAATTTGCTATTCCTTTTTTTAGTTAATTTTGTAAAAATTCACTTGTATGTCAACTATAATGTGAGAAACTCTCTTATTTCACGTGGGTTATTAGTATTAAAATATACATTTAAATATAATAAATATATATACATATTTAAAATATATTTATGTATGAATTATATATAAATATATTTGTATATATTATAAAATATATATTTATATATTTTAAAAACTATAAATTTAATTAGGCAACACTTTTATACAGCAGTCGCATGACTGTTTTCACATACTTTACACATATCTTTTTCTACGCTTTTAGACATTTTTGTTTATTATTAAAAATTTTAAAGTTGTTGCCTATACATTTTTGAACAAATGTACAATTTTTATATTGGGCAAATATATATTTAAATAAGCAACACCAAGCGAAGATTTCTAAACGAATTAATCATTAAATACACTACATGCTTTACGTACTTTTCTCACTATATTTATACATATTCTTCAAATTCGCTTATTTGCCTTTAAAATGTACTATTTAAATAACTACAGGGTGGGGCAAAAGTAATCACTGTATTGAAATACGCTATAAACTTTTGTCAATTCGGTTTAGACATTTGTGAAGTAAACAAACGCAGAATACAAAATCGACAAGGCATTAATCGGTTTACTTCGCAAGATCTCCGAATAATTGTTTCCATATTTTCCCGCAACATTTACAAAATGTATAGCATTTTCCAATAGGGTGATTACTTTAGTCCCACCCTATAAAAAGAATATATATTTAAATACATAACTGATTTCTACACTAATTAATAAAGTATTTAATACCCTCTTTCCACTACAAAGTCTACGTTCTTCTCTCTATGTTTTTACACATTTCTGAGCACATATCATTCAATTTGTGAACATTTAAATTAGCATCATATTTCTATTATCCACCTACTATTAAAAATTAATAGTAGTTTAATATATGTAATGTATAGAGAATAATATGTATTGTGAATAATGAACTAAAAAACGGCACATAGATTTATTTTTAATAAGAAGTTTATGGCAGTTGTCAAATAATGAACTTTTAACCAAGTTTTCCACAATGCACACGTTTAAATGCAAATGAACTAATAGCCAGAAGTTTATAACAAATAAATATTAGCTGCTAATTATTAAAAAATAATATAACAATTCGAAATCGAGTATTTAATGCCAAATTCAGTTCACTCATTAATGAAAAGAACTTTGTCTATCAATAATCCGCCCGAGAATCAAGAAAGAAATAAGTGTTTATCTTTTTTTTAAATATTAACAGTCTTTTAACAGCTTGCTGTCACTGTTACTAACAATGACAGTTGTGAATTAACGAATTGTATAACAAATGAGTAAAAAATCATTTATCATTTGAACTTACATCGACAAGGACAACTGCTGGGAATTATTGTAGTTGACCATCTCATCGGCAGATTCGCCGCCAGAGCTCGACTCTGTGGCATCCGAGTCGATGGCATTTTGTACCTCACGCATTTCCGTATGCAACAGACCCGCCACATGGGTCAGTTCGCTTGTCACATAGCTATCATAGTTGGGAACGATTTCATCGGCACGTGGCATCACAATTGCATCTGTACTGTTGCTGTTGTTGTTGTTGTTGCTGGAATTGGCATCCATGTTCTGCAGTTTGCGGGAACGTTTGCCCGGCTGCGCGGCACTGCTGTACCATGATGAGGAGGATGCCAACGATGCCGAACCGCCGCCAATTGTATGACAGATTTGTTGTTTGCGCGCTGCAGTCTCAATGTGACGTACAACGTTGCTCATTTGGGTGGCGGGAAGTGGGTGCTTTGTTTGCTCCTCCCAGAAATTAATGCCCGGCCGCCCGGAGACAATCGATAGCACTGTATCCTCCTGTTCGGTTAGCTTTGAACTTCGCACCGCTGGCGTTGCCTTATTGGAGTATCTCGCTGACCATTCCAAAATGCCGGCCACCTCATCGCTGGCATGTCGACACATCTGACGCAATTGAAACTTTCGCATGCGTCGCAGCAGAAAGTCTATTTTGCGAACCAGAACATGTTGTTGCTCCTCCAGTTCGGCATGACACTCCGGCAATGGACGTGGCTGGGGACGGGGAACGACCATCTCACTGCCACTACAGCTGGCCTTAACGCCTGACGCCTCATCCATGTCGAGATTGTGAGCGACCAGAGCGCTGCTACTGCAGCCACTGTTCCCTTGTGGCGCTGATATACTTGCTCCAGTTTCTGTTGCTGCTGCTGCTGCTGCCGCTTGAGCTGCCTCCTCCTCGTTGTTGAGAAAACACTCCTCGTTGAAAAAGGTAAAATCACAGATTGTGTCCGGATTCACATGACTGCCGTCGAGATTTTTCAGCACTTTCAGCACCTCCTCAATATCCTGATCCTCCAGCACGGCGCCGGCAGTTTCATCCTTAAGGAAATTAATCGAACCGGCGGTGCTTTGTGGCGTTAAAACCGCTCCAGGCTGCTGGGCAGCTGAATGTTGTGGTGAGGCGAGTAAATCCTGCTGTTGAGGCTGCAACTGCTCCAGCTGCTGGGGCTGCAATTGTTCCAGCTGCTGTGGCTGCAATTGTTCCAGCTGCTGTGGCTGCAACTGTTCCTGCTGCTGCGGTTGCAATTGTTCCTGCTGGACGCAGTGAGTCGTCGGCAGCTCAACGGTTGCTTCCAGCGTCGCAGCGCTAATTTCCTCAATTGGCGGTAAAGCATCCGGCGTTCCATCAAGTTGTCTCAGGCGTTCTGTGTAGAAAAGATTACATTAACATTAGGACACTCTCTTTAACATTTCTGCATTTAGGACTGTTAGGCAGTCTTACGAATAAATAAGTATATAAAAAAATTCCCTACTTGAACAAACATGATACATTAACTATTGAAACCATGTAAGCGCGCGTTAATAGAGAGTGATCGATTGTCATATACCCTAAAATCAGACTTCAGGCTATCTGAAACACCACATTTAATTTAATTTAATATTATTATTTTACACATACAAGCGCTACAAAGATTCCCTTAATAATTAACGCTTATCATCTTGTTCTAAGAGCTAAAATGAATCAAAGACTATGTAGTTTTTGTTCTGCAAAGTAACATATGTGCATATTTAATGTTTTCGAAACCATAAAGCACATAAAGAAACGATTTAAGTAAGCACGCTCTACTAGAGAGTTCTCGACTGCGATATACCCTACGCACAGGCTCACAGGATACCCCAAAACGTACTTGCACTCACGTACATAAATATAATACAAGACTATAAATTAAATTAAAAATTGCAGTAATCTCTAGCTCTTATATTCTCCCAGATTGACGCTTAGACACTAGATAAAAATATATATAATTTATAGGGTCGCACATGCCGCCTTCTCTCTGTTACATACATTTGCACAATGCTAAAATACCCTCTTTTGGCCATTTTAAATATTTATATTCTTCATATCAAATAGTTAAAAACTCAAGTTAACAACAAACTGTTAACAGCATAATGTTAAGCTCACTTTAACATTTACTTTGTTACATTTACAAAAAAAAAAAACAAAATAAAATATATCTGGCTTCAGTTTCGGCTGGTCTTTGACTGAATGACAAATTGCTTGCCTTAAATTTCCACACAAAACATGTCAGAAACTAAAAACTCGACTAATTTTCCAGAAGAAAAATTAAAAACAAAAAAGGCGACAACAACATGGAATGGACTTCAATACATGGATTCTACAAAGATTGACGGATTTCTGTATGAAGCTTACCCTCAATATTATCTGGAATATCAAGAGCATCATCCACCTTCTCCGAAGTACTCTCCTTGCTGATGACAATGCCAGGATATTCCTCGTGCTGTTCCTCTGCAACGGAAGCTGCTGTTGCTGCTGTTGATGGCTGTGATGGTTGGAGTTGTAATTGTGGTAATTCTGCCGCTGCTGCTGTTGCTGCTGCACTGCTCGTCGACGTCTGGGAATGGGCTTCTGCCATGGACATGGGCTCAACCAGCTGGGCTGGATCAGCGGCAGCTCCAACTGGTTGCTCTTTGCTCAGGCTCACCTCGGGCAGTGTTTTACGTAGACAAATTTCCGCTGTAATTGTCTCCTCAAAGTCGTTTGTCAGATTCGCCAGCAGCTCAGCTGTTGAATTGTCCTTGCAGTTGTTGTTATGCTCGGCGGCTGACGTTGCGACTGCGACGGTTGCGTCGCTGCCGCTGCTGGTGGAAGCTGCGCTGCCGTCAGTGCTGGTGTGTGTTGCTGCGGCGCTTAGGCCCATTTGATCATTACTTGGTTTAACTTCGCTGCCACTACTACTACTACTATTACTGTGGCTGCTGCTGCTGTTGTTGTTGTTGTGTGTGTTGATGTTATTATTGGATTTACGCTTATTATTCGCCGGCAGCTGCACAGCAGGCGAACCAGTTCGTTGCGCTGCGTCCTTGGAGCGTGTAACACGCGTTGTTGTTGTTGTTATTGAAGCCGCAACAGTTGTTGTTGTTGCCGCTGTTGTTGTCGGCTTTTTGGCCGTATCGTTGCCGCTGCTGCTGCCGCCGCCGCCGCTGGGTGACTCCAGTTTGCGCACAGACTGTCGTGTCCCTGTGGCGGGGGAGGCGTTGCTTGTTAATTTCTCCTTGGGACTCGGTGGCTCCGCTGTTAACGCTGGTGCCATACTTATGCGACGCTACTGCCAGACCAGCTGCATTACAGTTTGGCTACTGCAACCGTTGCAATTACTTCACTCAACTCCTTTATATCGCTGTTCTTGGTCACGTTAAGGGAGGTCGCTTCAAAAGAGACGAGAAACAATTATTCAAAAGTCAAATTTGATAATTTATTTTAAAAAACTGACACGGAACAGATGCACACTTTGTTTTTGTACTTCTACTCATATGTACACACACACATATACCGAAAACACACACACACATACAAAGCACGGCACGTTTTGTTCAGCCGCCTACTTTGCTTTAGAATCCACAAAGCTTTTTTTTTTGAGTATGGGAGAGAGCGAGAACAGTTTTATCTCAAGACGCAGTGTTTTTTTTTTGCATATTGTGACTTATCAGCACTTTAACCGATAACAGTAATTACATCAACACTAACAATAATAATTAACAAAAGCCGCTGCTCTCATTTTCAATGGCCGATTTTACCTCTATTTTCATGTACAGAGCCTATAGGAAGTCTTCTTTCCGGCACCGCGTGCATATGTGTGCCGTACAAACACACACACACACACACTCACAAAGCAACGCGCCTATGCGTGCCGAATGCGAGAGCAGAGGAGAACAGAGAGCGCGCGCTATTGCTATTGCTCATTCACAATGATGCGCAATAAAAAAAACTATAGAATACTGCGGCCGCGGTCGAACAGACCGTATAACAAATGCAAATGGGAAAACCTACTGACGAAATCGTTTGCTGCGCGGTCGAAACTTATAATTATTTCTTTATGCAGTTGTATCAGATATTGCAATATACGTTAAAATATAGTTGTGTGTGAAATTGCAGTGCGTGGCTGCCTGTTTTCCATGTTTTTTTTATGTAATTTAGTTTATTGAATTTTTCATCGTTGGCAATTAAGTACCTCGCGCCTTACAATATGTGCGCGCACACAAACAAACAAAACGAACACACACACATACACGCACATAAATATATATTCATACATATGGATACAGGCCCATGCATGAGGCTATTGAATGTTTGTATGTGTGTTATGTACATACATACATTCGTATGTCTAGCACTATTTTCAGTTATTTACACAATTATTTCAGTACTTTTTGCGCACACCATATCATGGGCACCTACTGAAACGCCTCGAAATTACTAAATATATTAAACAGTTTCGCTTTTATCGCAAATCACAGTGTGTACATACACACATACATGTGTATTTTTCGTTCCAACGAAAAAAAAAGTAGTAGAAAACGTTTTCAGCGCGAAAGTAACCAAACTGTGCACTACACACACATACATACACACCGACATGCAGAAGCAGAAGCACGCAAGAATTTGTAATGCTTAAAAACTTATTTCTATTTAATACGCACAATTTCATACGCTTACACAACGCACGCACTTATTAAATCTGTCGATTTTCACTATAGCGGCGTGGCTCGCGCTTGGTATGTTTGTCGTTCTTATTTCACGAAATTTTTTCCTCATTTATATTTTTTCATTTGCTGCCTGCTACGCTTTTGGCAAAACGACGTGTATTCGGAGCTGTACTCGTTTCTGTGCTGCCAGACCAAAGTACGCATGTTGTTTAGATGGTTGTCTCGCTCGCACATATGGTACTACATAGGCGATTCCGCATCAGTGTTGCAATGCGTGTAAGTGAGATGTCGTTACAAATGGTTACTTAAATCGTTACTTAGGCATAAATGGCAACACCCAACTGTGAATACACGTTACTACTAAAAATTCAACTCTGCAACCAACTAGCACTATATTTGTTTTTGTTTTTACATGGCGCACAATTTATGTTAAATTTTAATCGCTTAATTTTGCAATAGGTTTATAAATATTAACACAATCTTAATTCGAAATTAGATTAAATAAAGATGATATTTTAATGAACGTTGGGCTTTCATCGCAAAGTAATTAGTATAGAAAAAATATATAAATTCGACATAATTCTAGCAAAAATTCATGCTCTAACTGTAAATTTAGAAAAAAATATACAACCTGGTTTCCTTATTTCTAAAAACCAGGTTACCACATATTTCAAAACTGTGGCGCCTCCTGTTTGTAAAAGATAAATACGCCACCTATGTATGGTGGGATACTAACAATAGTATAAACAAAACAAAATTAAAATAAATTATAATAAATCAACTAATATATATATGTATGTTTAATTGTAGACAACTTATTACTGCGCCCAATGGATGCTACGAGCCAATGCCAAGACTTTAATTCTGGATTCAAGTAATGTACTACTTATTCTGAAATAAAGCAAAATGTTTTCGATTTGATTACAAGAATTGTTTTGAATTTTTCGCTTTTACTCACACACACAAACACATGCGTGTGTATCTATGTATAAGTTCTTGCAAATTATGAAACTAACTTCTTATGGTGAACCCATTGAAGGAATAGTTGGCAATCTCCTTCGCTGGCGAAAACTCGACTTTGTCAATCTTACTGGCCGGACTACCTTTGGTCTTCAGCCATTCTTTCCTGCAAGCAGTCAGGATACATACATACATATACATATAGTAAATCTACAGAGCATTAAACGCAACTTGCATTTACATTTCATTAAGCGGACCGAGCGGTGCCTCCAATTCCCCCTTCACCGTTCCCGTTGCGGTATTCATGCACCAACCGCGCACTCCCAAGTTTAGTGCCTGCTTCTCTGTGTACTACAACAATTTACACTTTATTGGTCATCCCATTTGATCATCATCCCAGAGTTAATTAATGCTGCACTTACCTTGCGAAAGAAGACACCTGAGAGAAATGGATAAGCGATTAGAAATTTGCAATGTGGCTGCGATCGCTTTAATAAATTACCTTGCACCCGTCCGAATACTTCAAAGCTGCAACTATACAATGAAAATGCCGACATTTTATCTTCAGCTATTGTTTCAAACGATAATGCGAGCACAATCAACAATATATTTACTTTGAGAACTAAATCTGATTTATATGAAAACACCATAACGACCGACTACGAACAGAGTTGTCAGCGTGCTTGACAACTACTATTAGATTGACAGGGTCGTAGGCAGAGAGGGATACTTTCACATATGGATTGTTAGGTGTTTGCACACAATTTATATTAAAGGTATTCCTAAAATGAATTTCGATTACAATAAGATGTCGATCATATGTTCACAGCTGCTGCGTACAAAATATGTAAATTTAAGCAAATTGGGTTTACATTAAATGGTTTAACGAAGTCAGCTGCGAGGCTCATTTGTACCATATTTATGCGGAGCATTTCATGATTTCTTGAATTTGCATAGGACAAATTCAAGTGTTCATAAAATAAAGAAGACTCCATAGTCAACTTAATTAGCTACAAGCTTAAGTCACTTTAATTGAAAGCGATTTGAATTAAACCACTTGAATAAGCACTGTTTTGAAGTGATTTTTTTAACCAGTTTCCTTTTTAAACCTGTTGTCAATTTTTTAAGTCGCTTTAAATAAACGCATCAATACTTAACGCTTTAAAATCAGCTGATTATAACAAACAACTGCCGCATGCCCTTTACCAATACCCTTTACTAATAATATCACAATTATATAGCAGCTATAAGCACTTTTAAAAAGTGTTGCCAGTCAAACCGAGTATTGTGATATCAGGTTTAAACATTGTATGATTGCAGGAGTGCCACTAATATTAAAAATCTGATAGGGCAACTGGCAATCATCACAGCTGATTAGCACTGCGATGTGGCAACCCTGATCAAATACCTTGCAGAAAGTTGGCAATATCAAACGCAAAAACAAACCAGATTAATATGTAATTCTTTATTATTATGATTATTATGATTGTCGTTAGTTAATTTGTAGCTATTTATTGGGTCGTCAACGTTAGCGGATTATTGCTTAATCTATTTAACTAATGGTTAGTTTAAATAACAAAATACTATGGACTACTGTTTTTGAGCAGCAGAAATCATGTGTAAATTCTGTAGAAATTCATGGCAAGCACACATCTGATTTAATCAGAACGGGCGGCGATCTGTCTCTTAGCCGCTTGGATGGTGTTGCGCATGAGCATGGCAACCGTCATGGGACCAACGCCACCGGGCACCGGAGTAATATGTCCAGCCACCTGACGAACCTCTGCAAAGAGAAAGAAACCATAAGCATGTTGGAAAAATGATATTTAATTGGCATGGCAGACTTACCATCGAAGTCGACGTCACCGACCAAACGGAAAGTGCCGGTCTGTTCATCCTTGACCCTGTTGATGCCCACATCAATGACGCAGGCGCCGGGCTTTACCATGTCCTTGGTAATCAATCCCGGCTTGCCAACGGCCACAACAATAATGTCCGCCTGCTTACAGAACTTGGCCAGCTCCTTGGGCGGTGTATAGCGATGACAGATGGTAACGGTGGCGTCCAGCGCTTTGGTAGCATTCTTGCCATCGGAACTCAATAGAATTGCCATCGGCAGACTGACATTCTTGGAGCGTCCAACGACAACGGCATTCTTGCCGAACGTATCAATGTTGTAACTCTCCAGCATTGCCTTAACGCCCTGCGGAGTGGCGGGTATAAAGCACTCCATATCGAGAGCGAGCCGTCCAATGTTGATCTCATGGAAGCCATCAACATCTTTTTCGGCACACACGGCATTGCAAATGGTACGCTCATCCATGTGATCTGGCACTGGCAATTGCACCAGAACTCCATTCACATTTGGATTATTGTTCTGCTCCCGGATTAGTTGCAACAACTCCTCCTGGGTGGTCGATGCTGGCAGCACTTTGGTATCACTGCTAATGCCAATCTCCTTGCAGGCATTCACCTTATTCTCTACATATTTCTTGCTTGCCGGATCCTCGCCCACAATGATGGCCGTCAAGTGTGGGGCACGATTGCCGGCAGCAACGAAATGTTCCAGTTCCTTGCGCAACTCGCAGCGTATGTCCTTGGCAAGGCCACTGCCATCAATGATTTGTGCCATGTTGCTGCAAAGAGATTAGGAAAACGAGGGGATTTTTTCATGATGAAATACTATGTTCATTGTAGATGGATTATAGATGCGTTCGTTATGAAATTGATAGCAGGGGGAAGTACCTATCAGAGCAAATCACTCGGTAATTCCCCCTCAAACAAGCTATCACAGTTTTCGCGGTGATTCACACATTTTTCGCACATGTAATTCCCCTCTCTGCACACACATACAAACGCACACACTTCGAGTGATTCCCCTTTTACAGAGATATAAAGAGTAAAATTTATTGATCAACATAATAAAGGCATGCAAATTATTGCATAAATTGTAATGCAATAATGTAAATTGAATGTGGTACACATTGAATATATAAATAAATATATATATAAATGTAAATTGAGAACCTGCAAATGTATATTAATCACTTAATAACGTAATGCCAATAAATTGATGAATTGTACGTATGTAAATTGTAATTTCGTAATTTCTTTTTTTCAACTTAAATAGAAATTTAGTCTTAACTGTAACATACTTATAATTGTTGCTTCTTCAATGTAAATTGAATATGCAAATGCATTAACCAATTCAATTAAATGTAATTTTGTCATGAATGTAGTTAACATTTATAATTATCAACTTAATAAACTAATGTAAATTGATATTTAGCCATATTTGTATTATATATATATATATATATATATATATTAAGGTAATTTGTACCTAATTCCGAGCCGCAAGCAAACCCATTTCCTGCAGCACAATCGCAAATGATTTATACTCGGCTCTACTAGACTTATGATGTATATAGTTGAGCATATCCTCCGAGTTGGACCAGAGGAATAAGAGTTGATTCAACGAGGACTTCTCAGCGAGTTCCTTCCATTTGGGACGCTTTGCATCGCGGCTGCTTGGTCCATTGAGTAGTGCTGCCAATTTGTCAAATTCAGTTTTGTTATTCAGCAGCAACTCTAATTGTGTATTGGCATCCGCATTGGAGGTGGCCTCAAAATCATCCTCAGATTTGAAGTCCATGCCATCAGCAGCCGCCGCCGCTGCCGCCTCCTCCTCCTCCGTTTTAATCTCAATGGACGGCACCTCTGGATTGCTCTCCTCGTCGTCTTCGGCTGAGGACGAGTCCATTTCCTCTTTGACATTAAGCGGTATCCAGGTCATGGCCAGATCACTCTTATCCGAATACACCTCCTCCAGTAAACGTACACAACGCTCATTGGCCTTGGCACGGGCCAATTCCAATGGTGTTAGGCCTGCCGCATTTTTGGCCACCAGAATATCCGTCAAATCCTGTGCATCAAGTATCAATACAAGCAGTTCCACATTCTGCTCCAACACGGCCATATGCAGGGCATTGTTGCCGTCCTTAGTGTTGGATACATTGATCGAGCTGCGATCATGATTGATTAGCTTTTTGGCCACATCATAACGATTCTGTCTGATGGCCATGTGCAGTGGCGTCAGACCATCATCATTTTTCAACGTCAAATCCAATTTGACAGTTGGTCCGCCATTCAGGAAACTCTCAATGCAATTGATGTGCTCATCCTTGACGGCCAAATGCAGTGCCGTGTTGCCCATGTGATTTGGTTGATTGGGACTGCAGCCCAGCGCCAACAAAGGGCGAATGTAGTGGGCACGATTCTGTTGACAGGCCACATGCAATCCGCTATCACCTTCCACATTTGGCACACTATTTGCCAGCTCCTGCAGCTTGAAGTAGTTCATTACCTGAAACGTTTTTATGGCCAGCTTCAGATTGTCTTTGCGCTGACTGATGACCTCGTGTAGCAATGTATCATTGCTCTCGTTCTTTAGTGCATGATCTGTGAACAGATCTTTGACTTTTTTACGTGATGATTCAAACAGTTCGGCATTATCGCCAACACGTCGCATTGCATCGAATATCTTGAAGATTTCACCCAAATAGCTGCTGGTACGATTCTGTCCAGCTCCTATGCTGAAACTGGGCGACGAAGAGTCCGCTTGCAGATGTCCATCCTCCTCGAGCATGCCAATCATGGGTACGCATAGTTTTTCCAACTCCAACGAGTTAATTTCCAATATCTTGCGACACGATTCGGGTAGCAGTTGATCTACATGAATTTCACGTCCAAATTCCTGACTAATTGTCTGATCGTGAAACGATACGCAGGGCATACCCGGTTGCGGCACTGTCTTGGGCAGCTCAAAGGAGTTCTGAGCACTTCCTGCACTGCTACTGCTGCTGCTGGTGAGTGTGGAGCAGGTGCGTCGTCGTTTGCGTGAAACAATCGCATCACGGGGCTTGTAGCGGAACGGCAGTGGCGGAAAGGAGCGTTCATCGTCGGACGGACGTATCAGCTCAATGGACACGGCCACCTCCTTTTCCACATCCTTGTCCTTGTACGCGGGCGTTTGGCATACAATGGCATACTGATGATGTACATCCGATTCACGGAATTTGGCATATGCCTCCCATACCGTTTCACCGTCATCGTTCTCCTCAAAGAAACGCACCTTGATGTTCTTTTTGCTAACCTTCTCCACGAGCAGTATTAACTCATCGTTGCCCATAACACTACCAGTGGGTTTGCTCAGACGCACAATACGCAATTCGCCGGTTTGTGCTGATTTGCGATTGTTGATTGCATTGCTGAAGACAGGCGCAGCGATTGGTGTCCATCTGCTGTCGTCCTCGATCTTGAATGCCTCAAAGCACAGACGCACCTAAAAGAATGCAACAGACAATTAAACCACGTGGTCCAACTCAACAGTTGTTGCTGTTGTATAGCTACAAACTACAAACCTGATTCAGATTCATATCCTTCGCCTCCCGTTCTGTCTCCTGATGCAATTCCTGTATTTGCTTTGTCGACAAATCCCGTCGTCCCAGCTGGAATATCAAACGATCCTGCTTCTTCTTAAGCAGCTCATCGAATATATATTTCTTGGCCGTATGTATAATGCCCATGTTAATGAACTGTGCCACATAGCCGCGATCCTGTGACACGTGCAAATCGTGTGGATCACAAACATCACGTTCATCCTTGCGCACCACCAACTGATGCGAATGTGGACTGTCCAGATTCGTTTGGAACAGGCTGCAGCGTATTACCGCCGATCCCTTGTAGTTGCGCAACATTACCTCGGGAAATGTCTTTGGCGTTCGCTTCGAGTTTATGCCATTTAGCGAACCATGTGTTCCATGCATTTCGGACTTGTAGCGAAAACGAAATTTCTCCACAGGTTGTTCGGCAATGTGCAAACTGGCGGTATATTCATTTTTAATGCCTATCCCATGATCGACTGGGGGAAATCCGATGGATTGTGGACTCGGTGTTGCATAGAAATGATCCATTGGCATATACATGATGTTGTTGCCAAAGGTTGTTGCGTTGCTGCCGTTGATTAAATTGTTGCTGCCATCAATTTCCATGCAGAGGTTGCCACCATTTGTTAGCAGCTGATTTTGTGGTGTGCTTGTGGTATGATGGTATGGTGAGTTCTGCTGCATTTGTTGTTGCAGTGGTGAAGGTGAGTTCGACATCGCGGGTAAATTGAGGTTGGCAAATTCATTTTGTAACACAATCGTTTCGGGCGAATGTGCCGGTGACTGTGTCATCGATGTGGGAGAATTTGCACTACTATAACCGCTCGTACTGGAGCAATCATTGGCGTAGACCACGTTCTTGCCTTGATCCAAATCAAAATATTGATTCATTCCAAATGCTTTGCCGTTTAAAAAAGCTTCCACGTGAGCGAGTGTATTTCCCCTGCTCTGCTTGTAGTTGCTAGTATTATTATTATTATGATTATTTTGATTCACTGTGTGCTTTGATTAAACGTTACGTCGCAATTTACGCGAGACTCGACAACCGTTCAGCAGCTCGTACAAAACGACAATGAGACGATCGTGTGCTGTTCGTGTCGAACTCAGCTCGCGTCGATCGTTATAGGTACTTCCCCGATGTTGGCCGACTGGAAGTTATATACTATGTACATATGTATTTATCAGCTCGCTGCGCAGCAATGTCGCTCTGACTCATGGGTTATTCTGATCGTAGTGTGATTTTATTTCTCTGTTTGTCTTATGCAGCAGCAGGGCGAACAGTGGGAACAAATTGTTTACACAACCGTACGCAAACAAATATAACTTTACATACTATATGTACATATGTATCACATAAAGTTATATACAAAATTGCATACGTAATTAGCGAGCAAGCGGTTCGTAGAACTTGAATTCTCCACTGCGCGTATCTAAGTGAGCGAACGAAAACAAGTAATTACCTTATAATACACACACACACACACACAAGCACAGGGGCAGAGTGTAGTATTTTCGGTTTACTCACGACTGATAACAGGTTTAAAAGCTCGCTGCTCCAAGCTTTCAAAGCAAACCGAACACAACCCGATTTCCTATCTATATCTATTCATAAATACATATATATATATAGCGTGTAGGAGTATCTCACCACGATAAATAATTGAAGTTGACTTAGCCTTGCCACTGCTTGAAAAGTTTGACAGTGGCAACGCTCAACAAGCAAAACAGCTGTTTTAACTTTGACTCACGTGTTCAAAGTGTTTCATTTTTTTTGCACCTGCTTTTTGTTTAGAGTTTGAAATCAAAGCAAACTTATATTTGATTTGATATATGTATATATTAAGTTTCTATTCGGTTAAACATGTGTGTATATGCACAACTATAGACATATATATGTGTGGGACTGTGTGCGTTTTGCTTGATAAAGTAAACTTACGCACAAACTTTGCTTAAATTGTTTTCTTTGATTTTTAATTTCTCGGTAATCGTACGCAACTGCAATGGGAGTGGCACGCGTTGTTGCATGCCACTCATTCGCACCGGTGCAACAACAAATGTGCCGACAACACGATTCCACATTTTGTTCTGCACGTCAACAGCCAAAACATAAAAAAAAGCTCCCGAACTTGTATACAATTTTCACCAACTGATTGCTAAAACCGCATAGCGATAAACATTGCACATACAATTTCAATATATGGGAATGTGTATGCAAAAGAACTCGATAATTTTAAAGCAAAACGACAAGTTAACTGAATGCGAAACATACACACATACATACATGCATATACACAACGCTAATCAGTGCTGCCATTTTAGCTTATTAATTGCTAGCATTTTTGTAAATGTTTAAAGGTTTTTAATTTAAAATAAAACATGAATATCACAGCTTTTATTTTTGGTTGCATTCGAGCTTTGCCATTTTATTTCTATTATATTAATTGTTTTCTTTTCCTTTATTCAATTCTAGCTATTTTATAACACTAAAATTCTGGCAACACTGACGCCAATATCCTCACACACACGCACACACACGCATAGTCACTTAGAGTAGGCTTAGAATTAACAAATAAATTAGTTGCCAATCATTTATTATCATTATTATTATCAATTAACACGAGGCTTGCCTGTTGACCCCTCTCGCTGACGCCGAGCCTCTCTTGTTGCGAGGGGGTGGGGGTTGACAGCTGACAACTGCCGTTATCAATTGAAGCGTTTGTTTATTTTGACTAACAATTAGCGCACATGCAAAATCATATTACGTACATATGTGTACATACATATATTCGTCTGACTTGTTTTGACTAAACAAAAACACTTGCAATTTTCACCTTTTTATGTTGTGACGTCAATTTATGCACCACTGAATTTCCCCAAAATGGAAAATTCAAACCGTTTCCTTTGTCTGTTCTCAATGAACTGCCTACACTTTTCACGATCACAACCCCACACACGTGTTGTTTGGTCGCTCCACGCCAAAATATGAAAGCTTTTTTATCCAAAGCGAGCAAGAACTAGGTATGCCAGTGAGAGCGAGAGAGCGCGACTTAAAAGCTTATACACGCGCCGCCAACAGTTATCTACCATTAGTTTGCAGAAACAAATCAATGCATACTCCGAACATATTAAGATTAAATAGACTAACAGTAGGGAATAATAATAATCAGGGATTGTCAAAGTAATTTTCAAGCAATTTGTTTTTCTCTGGTAAATGACGGGATCGAAATGTGTGCATCGCAACGCAGTCTAGTCTGTGACGTCAATAAATCGCCAGGGGATCGATCGGTTGTCTTGAGCTGATAAGCCTCTTGATGCTCCCCAACCCCATGCGCTATATGCGGAGCCTAGTAACCAGAGACGGGTAATTTTCTAAGCTAAGCAAAAACAACAGCATTATACATTGCAAGCGTCATCCAAACTGATGATGTTGCCGTTTGCCTGTCTAGGGTAGGACTATCGATACTGAGATTGGCTTGAAAAACATGTTATTTTCAAAAGGTTGTCCGATAAGAACAGAAGAGTGTGAGTGGAAAATATGTATTGGGACAATGTCATGTTGTTGGTGCGTGGAAAAAGAAGTGTGCAAAATATTAAATGATGCAATATGCGAAGGATTATCAATATAAATATGGAAGAAACAATTTTCTACACTTTCTTTAGAGACTTGCATAATCTTTGTTTGTATTAAACTTTGGAAATAATTGTATTATCACATAGTTAAATTTTTTTTTAAATTTATCTTAAAATTATAAAATGCAAAGTAAATAAATTGCCTTACCTTGTGAAACGCATTTTGAAGATATTGTTTTTTTACTTGTACACAGGAAAATAATAAACTTTTTATTCTTATTTTGCTTGAATTTTATTTGTTGGCTTGAGCACAATTAAATCACTTGATCGCTGACGCTTTAAATGTTAAATATTTGAAAATTGCATCGGCGGCGCGCTTTTTATAATGTCAGCTTTGGTATTTTCTAGTACATTCTGTGTCGATAGTTCGATGTGCAATGCAGAAACATCATCGATAACACATATCGTGCACACGTGTGGCAACACCATCGCAAAGCTACCAAAAAAGAAAAAAGAAGAAAACAAAATACTGCGAAAACTTTGACAACAGGAGGCAAATATTAAAAAAATTGCAACTCAACGCGTGGGTTGACGTCTGAAATGCAGTAAGTTAGCAGCATTGGCGTGTCATTAAAGTATTTAATTGATTGAGCACACAATAATTCAGGTCGTACGGCGGCCACGACCAGAGCCAACTTCACAAGTCGGAGCAGCGGGCGGTCTTTGCACATCCAGCGACGCATCCCTGGCTGCTCGATGGGATGCCATGGATGCTCGCCACAACAAATGCCCCACAGCCGGGCGGAGTCATGCAGTTTGGCTCAAATGCCAATCACAACGGTGAATCTGAGGTGCAATGCGGCAAATGGCAGCAGAAGCGCAAATCGTTGGAGCAACAGGCATCTGGACTGTAAGTAATTAAGCGACAGCGATTAACAGTTAGTCAAGTAATTGCTTGGACAGCATTACAAAGTTTACATATTTTTTATCATATACATATATATATATATATATATGCGATTTATTTAATTTTTATTACAATTACTTGATCAATTGTTTTATATACTTTCTAACGATGATTCTTCTCGCCTCTGCAGTCCGCCAAAACAATTAATAACCGAGGAACGGATAACTGCGCATTTCAGTGGCCTGCAAATTTCTGGTGAGGCAAATTGCGTCGGTGCTGGTAATAACAACAGTTTGACGACAAATGTAAATGGAGGCTTAGCCACGGATGATATACCCTCAACGAGCACAGGGAAAACGCATCATCCGAATCCAGCCTATCAAATGGCAGCCATGGAATTGGAACAGAAACTGCGCAATGCAAATCGTATTGTAATCTGTGATGAATTAAAGCAGGGCGTCGTCAATCCAGTCCCAGTTCCGGGTGCCATACCGCCAGAATGGCTGCTAAAGTCAATTCCAAGGCCGTGCACAGCATTGGTGCCCTGGCAGCCATCTCCCCTCCAGATCCCGCTACCCAAGGAACGGCCACGAACGCGAGTTCAGCATTCGTCGGGTGCTGATAACTCTGCGGCCGTGGATCTCGAGGATTATGACGATGACCTACAGTTCTTTGAGAATAATAATACATGCAATGTGAATTTAAATAAGTCTGATGAGCAAATGGATGAAGACCTGTAGCGCTAAGTTAGGAAATAGGTGACAAACGATGTTTTGGAGGAGGGGGAGAAGGAGAAGAAGAAGCTGCATGTGTGTGTGTATAAGCATAAAGTAGAGTAGAGTTGACAGCATTTCGATTGATTATATCATTAATTTTACAAAACGAATATTCATGTGCACTCATTTGTATGTGTGTTTTCATTTAAATCACATTAAAAATAATGTTACTGTATTTAATTTGTTTTATTCGCAGACTGTTCGCTCAAATTATATTTGCAATTATTTTTATTTACTGACTAGTTTATTTTATATTAATATTATTATTTAATTGCACGCTGTCAAAAGCTGCCGGATTTAACACACAACAGCAGATGTTTATGCGTTGCTGCAATTTTATTTATGTTGAAGAACGTTAACAGCTATAAAAAAAGTTCTAGTTGCCGCATATTTACTTTTAATTTCTTAAAAGTTAAATCGCAATAATAAAATCAAAAAGTAACGGACTACGTAAAAGTAGCAGCAGATAATTCGGTAATAACGAACAGTGTTGGGTAAACACTGTTGACTGTGGTGAACAAGTTCACTGGTTCTTTTTTTCGTCTTACCGAATCCAACTCACACACATTGCTCCGTTGGTCATTTTCAGTTAAAAGCAGAGTGTTCTTGCGATTGCTCGCTGCGGTCACACTAGTTAGTGTCAGTTCATTTTTCATCAGGTGCGGGAGTGTTTTGCGGACGTGTTGCGACGACGTATTAAAAACTTCGATAACTGCTAAAATGGGTAAAAATATATTCTGTTGTCTCATCGAATTCGGCCAAGTGTAAATACTGTATTTAGAGCTGCAGATACGTTACGTTTATACAAATTGAGTGGCACTGTTTACAGATTTTTATTAATTATAAGCCACATACATATGTACATACATGCATACATACAAGCATGCATGATGCATATGTATGGCACAGGAACGTACATATGTATGTATGCGTATGTGTGTGTGTGTGTATGTGAACAGTGCACGTAAATATGTACGGCCGGGTCGTTGTGTATATACTGATATGTATATGTATCTAGGTTTATATATATATATATATATATATGCGTACCTCACAATATATATTTATGTATTAATTATAATTAAAATTCATTTCAACGCGTAAGCAAAATGAATGTAATTTGGAAACACAAAGATAAAGAGGCGCAACTAAAACGATAGTGTCGGCTTCGTTAGCTACTCTGAGAGTCGCGTGGTGACGCTTACACAGAACTAAAACCAAAGGCAGAGTCACCACCACCACCAACAACAACAACAACAAAAAAAAAACAACGACAACAATCATATGAAATACACAACCGCAGCTAGAAGTTAGGCGAGATGAAAAAGAAATAAATAAATAAATCGGAGAAAAAGTAGCTACAAAGCGAACGCGTATCTGTCAGTACGAAATTCTCAAGTGCAAATTTAGAATATTTATTACAAGTTCATGGGAAAATAATGTGAAAATGACAAATACTCGAAATGTGGGTGTACATATATGTGCATGTGTGTGTGTGTCCGCGTCTGGAGGGGAAATGTGATAAGTAAGCTTTTTGTTGCTGCCGCTGTCGTATGACAAAATAATACGTCAAATAGATGCAACCCACATCCGCATAATTGTATGCAAGCGACACGCAGGCAGCCAGGCAGGTACCGAGCCCAACGCTGCGCTGCGACTGAACACACCACTGGTTTTTTCTTTTCGTTGACCTGTGAAATAATAGCAGCAACACAGTGGCGTAGCTGCGCACACACGTGGGCACATGTCGAAACCCCCAATGATATTGAAGCCGAGCCCCTGACGTAGCACAGCAGTTGCTGCCAAGCAGGCAGCGGCCAGGCAGAATCGTGGTGAATATTTACACATAATAACAAGACCCCAACTATGTTGAGTTTCACTCGGTTTGTCTGGCACGCTGCCGCTCTGTTTGCGGCTCTGGCCGTTTCGTCTCTCGTTTTAGTCTTCATCGTCGCGTGTGGGTGTGAGCAACTGGTAAACGCGTGCTACGCAGAGCGCTCTAGCGCCCGTAACTTTGCGTGCGTTTGTGTATGTGTACATTTTCGCTGGCTCCTCAATTTGTATGAAGTAATAAACGCTGTCTGCAATTAGTATTTTAGTGTGCGCTGCTGCTGTTATAGCGAAAGAGAAAAATATATAAACAATAACAAACAAGTGCACTGACTGCAAGATTTCTTCATGCATCTTTAAGTTTGTTTCTGTCTGATTACAGCAAATAATTAAAAGTGAAAAGTCGCAAAGAGTGTATAAAAGAACAATAATAATAACAACAACAACAACGAAAACAAGCCGAAAGCAGCTCTGATTAGAGCGTCCACAAGTACAAGTGCAAATATAACAGATTTTGTGGCGATGTCCACCGCGGAAACGGGGTCGTCGCCTGGCAAAAGCAACAACAGTAGCAGCAACAACAACAACAACAGCAGCGTCACTGCAGGCGGCGGCAATGTGAATCCGAAAGGTGTGCAGCGCCGACAATTGGTAAGTAAATCAACCTATATACATAAATACATACGTATCTATTTAACCAACATTGACAAGACGTTCAACCACAACAACAACCATAAGTAAAATTGATAAGCCCTTAGACCGTTAACTGTCGACAGACGATTATTGTCGTTGTCATTGTGATTGTGATTGGCAAGCGTAAATCATCATTAGCAATCTATATAAATAAATGCACGCTCACTAGCTCGCTCGCTCGTTCGCTCGCTCGCTTACTCGTTTACTCACTCACTCACTCTCTCAAGCTCAAGTTCTACCTCTCCTACTATACTCACACTCGTGCATATAAGCTCACTCATAAGCACACCAGAGAGCGTGCAGCGACCGACACTGCGCCCGTTGAGCACTGAAGCTCAACTGATGCCGCCGCATGACCAAAAGCAGTTTCTTGCCATTTTGTTTGTTGTTGCTGTTCGCATTTCGTTTTCAATTTGGTTTTCATATTTGTATATATGTTTGGGTGTGAGAGTGAGCTAGTATCGTAGCAGATAACAGTCGTAGCATATTTACATACGTGTTGATGTGTGTGCGTATGTGTGCTGACGGTCACACTACATTTCTAGTGATTATTCGAGTACTTCTTTGTGTGCTTTTGGGCTCTCTGTTGTAGTATCTCGCATTCACTTGGTTTTATGCATTTGATTAGCACCAAATTGGGACAGCAGCTGTTGCTGCTCGTTGGCCAGGCCAACAACAATTGATGGGCTTGGCGACCAAACCAATTCTCTTCCCCACACCACACAACTGCCATATTATGCCCGTTGGCAATGTCATACACAGACAGACACACACACTCACACACTGACACTCATGAATATTTCAGTGGCGCATATCTAAATCCACGCTGGTTGCGTGCCCTCTCTTTCAAGCAGGAAGCGCACATTTTGTGCTTGGATTTAAGAGATGAGACGATAAACCGAAACATATGTAATAAAAAGCCAACATTTCCGAATTGTAATCAGTTAAAGAGTAGCATTTAATAGCATATATTTGTTAGCTTAAAATTATTCAATTATATGTTATTGAAATACAGATATAGAGCTAAACAATATCATTTTATAATTTTACAAATAAATATACATATATCATACACATGTCGTAATTGTTACTTTTATAAATACGATACACGTTACAATATCGAAGAACACGAACTCGAGCACCAACACACGCAATCATCTCTAGCTTGAATTTTAGTTTCAACTTTTGTAGCTTATGAAAAATTTATAACTAAATGACTAACAGAGTCCACAGAGCACTTGCTAGTAACGCACAATTATCGCAGATTGTTATTGTTGGAGTACGTGTGTGTGAGTGTGGTGTGTGTTCATGTTTGCCAATAGCAAAAGCGAATTTTATCGCCCCGCTTTAAAGGGGGGCCCCGCATGTGACAGTGTGGCAGCCGTACGCAATTAGCACCTTAATAGAATACATTAAGCTTACTCGATCTGGCAATCTGGCGGCCGGTTAACGTTACGTGGTGACGCCACACCAAATACAAAACACTCGCCACAGCACCAACAATCCGAATCACTTGACTAGCGTCTTTACTCACCAATACACATGCACGCACGGACACACAGAGACACGCACTTTTTATGCTGCGTTGTCGTTCTTTTTTCTGTTTTTGTTTTTGTTTTTCTACCTGTCGATTGTCTTATGGCGTTGCCAGACATTCGACAGTCAAAACAAGCTTTTTCTGCCAGCAACAACAACAACAACAGCAGCAGCAACACAAAACAACAACATTGGAGAATATCATTTAGAACATGCCAAACAAGTTTCTGCATTTGCGGAGCGCGATCACAGGGAGGCAGGCAGCAAGTCGCTTAAAAAGGATATAAAACAAACACATCACACACACAAATGTACAAATACATGCAACTAAATGAGGACAGCCCACAAAAACAGACACACACACACACACAAATATTACGTTTATAGATTTTTTCGATACAAGTCCACCACAGCTGAGATTTACAGCACGGCCAGAAATGCGAAAATAACTCAAAGCAGGAGACAAACACACACACTCATACATACTAGATATCTGCATTTGTAGTTGTTGTTCTTCTTGTTCTTGTTAAAAAGATGATGGAGTGAGCACAAAACGCAACAGTCGTTTCGGCTACCACCCGCCAGCCGGCGCTGCAACACATCACACAAATACACAGATTCACATACATACATGCAAATATATGTATGTATATTCAAAGTGCAAGGCCGGTGCATGCGCACAGAAAGGAGACAGCAACAGGAGCTGACTCTGCCGACAACACGAATCCAATTGCCCTTTACAAAGTGCATGCAAAAGCTGCTGCTGCTGCTGTTGCTGCCCTGAAGGCGCCCTCATCAATTGCGACCGGGTGGTGGTTGTTTAGCTTTGCCGCCGAAATTACCAGAAAAATAAAAATACGACCATGAGATTGAAAGTAGTAGTAGCAACGCTGCGAGCTGCTCATCAAATGCGTCGCCATCAGCGGCGAGCGAGCGAATGAAAACGAAATGATATAAACGGCGAACTTTAAACGAGTGGGGTGAGCCCCAATCGACTGACAAGAGGTATGCGAGAGCGAGAGAGTGTGCCAGCTGCTGTGGTGAATACGAATGATAGTCTGCTGCTGTGGTGAATAGAGCGTGTGCAGCCAAATTATACTGTGATTCATTTGATGGCATCAGCAATAGCAGTAGCAACATCAGCAGCAACATCAGCAGCAGCGACTGCGGCAGCGGCGTTAGCTGCGCAAGAAGCAGCACCGTTGACGCCGCCCTCTGTGTATATTTTTAGGCATTTATCCGATGTGTTCCGTCTCCCGGCTAGCCATTTACTAATGTGTTCCGTTTCTCTTTCTCTGTCTCTCCCTCTGAACTGTTACAGCGCGAGCGCAAACAGCGCAAACTTTACCTTGAGGAATGGACACTGGGTGACGATGATGGGGAGGGAGCGCGGGGCTTCAGTGTTGCCGAAAAGCTCGAATCCTCCAAGTTCGCACAGGCTGGAATGGTGCGGGAAATGCGCGGCAGCGATCTGACAGTCGCGTAAGTTTTTAACAACACACAACACACTTAACAGACAATCGATTAATCGATCAATGTCTATCGATAAATTTGTAGCTTTCTGCAGCAGCATGGATTTAATATACCATTGCTGTTTAGAGAGAAAAGCGGTCTGGGACTTCGAATGCCCGATCCACAAGAGTTCACAGTGAACGATGTGAGATTATGCGTTGGATCACGTCGCCTGTTGGACGTCATGGACGTCAACACACAGAAGAATCTGCAGATGACAATGAAGGAATGGCAACAGTACTATGACAATCCACAAAAGGATCGTTTACTTAACGTAATATCATTGGAATTCTCGCACACGCGACTCGATCATTTCGTTCAGAGTCCAGAGATTGTGCGACAAATTGATTGGGTCGATGTTGTTTGGCCCAAACAGTTGAAGGATGCACAAAAGGAGGGCACAAATCTACTTGGCGGCATGATGTATCCCAAAGTTCAAAAATATTGTCTTATGTCTGTTAAGAATTGTTATACAGATTTCCATATTGATTTTGGTGGCACATCCGTGTGGTATCACATATTGAAGGGTAGCAAGGTCTTTTGGCTTATTCCCCCCACCGATCGCAATCTGCAGCTGTACGAGAAATGGGTGCTGTCCGGCAAACAGGCGGATGTCTTCTTTGGCGATACGGTCGAGAAGTGTGCCCGTGTCTATCTGACAGCTGGCAATACGTTCTTTATACCCACCGGCTGGATACATGCCGTCTATACACCCACCCAGTCCCTTGTCTTTGGCGGTAACTTCCTGCACTCCTTTGGCATTGTTAAGCAACTGAAGACGGCCAGCGTTGAGGATAATACAAAGGTGCCGCAGAAGTTTCGCTATCCCTTCTTCACCGAAATGCTGTGGTATGTCCTTGCCCGATATGTTTACACCCTGCTGGGACATTCGCATCTGGATGGTGAACCGTCGGCCAGTGAGGCGGAAATGGCCGCCCGTCCACACACTCATCTGACGCACTATGAGCTGTTTGGACTCAAAGAGATTGTCATGTATCTGTACGATTTGCAGCCACAGAAGAAGAATGTACCGAGTCTGGTACTCGATCCGGTGGCATTGATCAAGGATGTTCGAACATTGGTCGAACGGCATTGCAAGGATCAACAGGATATGGCCGTAACAGGGATGTCCGTACTGCGAACTGCCGCCGAGCATCAGCAGCAATTTCAATTGTACGATCGGACGAGGGTTAAGCAAGAGATCAAACAGGAGATTGCACGTAAAAATGCTGAAGTCATACGGGAACAACAGCAACTAGAAGCGGCCAGGGAGGCCGAATCGGAAGCTGATCCCACCGGCAATAGCAGCATTACGGGAAATCACAACAACAGCAGCAGCAACAACAACAACAGTACCGGCAGCATCAATAGCAGTTATAACAACAGTGGGGCAGGTGTGGAGTACAGCAATGGAGTGCTCAAGAAGGAGCAGCTGGAGAATGGCACATCAAGTGGACATGGAACGCAGCCAGGTGAGACTAATTGTATTTGAGCTATTTAATTACATAATTTAAAATAAAATTATCAAATAACATTTGCAATTAACAATTTAAATAAATTGAATATAATATAAAATATAAATGAGTTGGGGAAAATTCAGAAACACTCAATCAGATCCATGAGTATTAAGTTTATTAAGTTGCTAGCAGAAACTTGATAATTCCTTGAAATTCCCATTTAAGAATTACATGGTAAGGAAAATTCCAACTATATGTTAAGTAGTAGGGCAATTTCCCACTAAATGTATTGGAATTCTCGCAAATTGCGTAAGTAATTTAGAATAGAGTAATCTAGAAGTACTAAGAAGCAGTTGAGAAGGAACAGAGATAATATTTGATAATTTGTTTAAATAATACAGATGAGTTGATTTCACCATTTATTAATTGTATTAAATACACTAATGCGACGATTAGTTAAAGATGTTGGGTTAATTAGTAAAAGTCTACTGGTGTTTAAGGGCAACGATCAAGAACCACATAAAAGATACATAAACTAGAATGAAACAAACATGAGAAATACCATAAAGAATTTGTATCGCTTAAGGGTATTTGGGATAACCTTATTACTTACTAATTTATATACTTATTATACACTGTGGGGGTATACTTTAAAGTTTGTTAAAAGTAGGTAACAGACAGAAGGAAGTGTGGCCGACCCCATAAATTATATATATATATAAATATTCCTGATCAGCATCAATAGCCAATTCGATATAGCTATGTCCGTCTGTCCGTACATCCGTCTGTCCGTCGGTCCGTCCGTATGAACGAAAGGATCTCAGAGATGGTATGAGCTAGAAGCTTGAACTTGGTCTCCTAGCACTGGTAATTTTTGCAGGTAGATCAAGCTTATCTTTTTTTTTTTGATGCCACGCCCCCTTCGGCCACAAATCAAGAAAAAAACTCATAACAAAAGCAGTTTTGTAGCTAGAGACCTGAAATTTGGCACACATGATGAGTATCTCATTCGCCCACAAATTAAAAAAAAGAATTAAGGGTCCCTTTAGAGACACAGGGTATATTACGGTCGGGGTCCTTTTCGTTCGGCTTCTTTTTTTATTGAGTATTTAAAATGCATTCTTATGATAATTAAATTTGGTGTTCATAATGGAGAAGAATTCCCAGATCTATTCCTAGAAGTCTGCATCTATAGATTGCGTTATTAAATTAAACTTTAAACATATATATCTTTTATGAAAATTAAATGCATTAATCATATTTTAATTGATGATCGAGGAGAATTCCTAAATCAAATAATTGGGATATCAAGGGATATGCTCGAGCTTATAATTAAATATCTAAGACCTAATATAGATTGTATCATTGACGCTTCTCTTTGTTCCACAGAAGCAACCTTTGTGCTGCCCACGGACACACTTAAGTATCGTCCGCCAAAGAAGATGCACTTGGCGAATGCTGTGGCAGCTGCCGCCAGCAGCAGCAGCAGCAACCACAACCACAGTTGCAACAACAGCAACAGTCCCACAAATATTGGTATTCCGAATGCTGTCAGTGTCATTGCCACATGCTCCAGCTCCAGTTCCGGCTCTGGTTTTGTGGATGCCACAGGCAGTGGCAGTGGAAGTGGCATGGCTGCCAATCTGGACAATTGTCCGTCGCCAGGTGAAGCTGGTGCCAAGTTATCGCCACATTTGACGGGAACGGGACAGCCAAGACGACGGCGTACGCGTTGCAAGAACTGTGCGGCATGTCAGCGTTCCGATTGTGGCACATGCCCCTTCTGCATGGACATGGTGAAGTTCGGTGGTCCCGGGCGTGCCAAACAGACGTGCATGATGCGACAGTGCCTGTCTCCAATGTTGCCCGTGACTGCACAGTGTGTCTACTGCCATTTGGATGGCTGGCGACAGACGCCAGTGTCGCCACAAACCAAACAGCTCGCCTCGCTTGAAGGTCCCTCCGCTCTGATGGAGTGCTCCGTTTGCTATGAGATTGCCCATCCGGACTGTGCTCTGTCGCAGCTCGATGGCACCGAGGATGCGGCCGATGCCAAGGGTATTGTCAACGAGGATCTGCCCAACAGCTGGGAGTGTCCCAGTTGTTGTCGCTCTGGCAAAAACTATGACTACAAGGTGAGTAACATTAACAGTATGCAAATTATTAACAGTAACTCTGTTATTAACTCTGCAATTGGCTGTAAATTTGTTAACATAGTACTGCTTATTAACAGCGCTTTTAACTTAACATTTCTATGTTAATAAATGCATAAATGTCAGCTACATTTGTTTGTACCACATTAAGGAAGAAAAGTACCAGCTTTTTTAAGTGTGTACCAGTTTTGGCAATTTAGTCTTTTGAACGAAAAGTTTTATCCTTTTAAACTTTAATTTAAACGCCATAAGTATTAAACATCGCACAGTCGGAAATCTATACTATTTTATTATATCTAAAATTGATTGAATCCATGTATATTTGGAAGGCGATGGCATTTTCTCTCTTTTCTTTCAACATTTAAAGCAGGACAAATATTTGAGAACTATAGACACAAATGCGTAAATGCTTATATATAAGATACCGAAGATGATGCTATCATTGACGGAAACAAATATAAATTGTTTTCGATTAATAATACATATTAAAAATCAACACTTTTCTACATAGCATACAATTGTGTACAGTTTCGACAAGTTATTCAATGTAGCGAGTAGAAAATGTACCAACTTTGGTACAATTATACCAATAGTGACCATTGTGAACTTGCAAGCTGCAACTAGATGTTAATAACAGTGTGCTGTTAGCGCTGAGCATTTGTATGTAACAGTGTTGTCATTTTTAGATATTTTATAGCTAGACTTAGCCATTTGGTAATTGTGAAAGATAGAATATTTTAAAAAATATAAAATGATTAACTAGTAAGTTAGATTGCTTGAAAACATCTAAGAAAAATAATATATTCTATGTAGAAATTTGTATTTAAATATTTTAATACTGAAAATATTAAGAAAATAATATTGTGATACGATTAAATCAATTGAGAAAATGTTATGAAAGCAGCAACATCAGAGATAACAGAAATATAAATTCATTAGCGCAGTTTGTGTTTAATAATGAGACTGCATTTATTTTAGCATGTTTTTTTTTTTAAATTTTAAGCTATTTTAGCACTTGAACAACACTTGGCAACACTGGTCTAACATAATTAGTTATTAACAGCGCTTGCTCTCTCGCTCACTTGACATGCAAATGTTATTAGCAGCGCACTGTTGACTCTTTTAACATAACACATGACTGTTAATGAAAGTGCAATTGAATTTCCCTTGAAATAATTGATTTTCCTGTCCTCTATTTGCAGCCACGACATTTCCGAGCACGTCAAAAGTCGTCGGAAGTGCGACGCGTTTCGGTTTCGCATGGCAACAATGTTGGCGAGAGTCACGAGGCTGGCGGCGGCGGTGGAGGAGGAGGAACTGCAGCAGCAGCAGGAACACCAGTAACAGGAGCAGGAGGAGGCAATTTGTTACCTCCGCCTGTGGGACAATACAATGACTTTGTGTTTACCAGTGAATCGGAGATGGAATCCGGTAACAGCGGCAACATGCATACAACACACTGGAAACACGGCCTAAAGCGTCATCATCAGCTGGAGGTGAAGACGGAGCGCAACAATAGTTGTGACACGCCCTCGCCAGGCATATCGCCTAATGCTGCAGCCGGACACCATCATCATCATCATCATCATCTGCTGGGCGACAAGATGAAGCGTCGCAAGAGCGATGATGTTACAAGTGTTAGCAGCAGCATGCATGAGAGCAACGATGCTCCCTGCTCCAGTTCCATGGAGTGTGGCATGACGGGAGGTGGTGTCAATGCGGCAGCGACTGGAGGACACAGCGGTGGAGGCGGAGGAGGTGGTGCTGGCGGTGGTTCGCGCAAAAAGAACTCGATACGATCCCAGCTGGCACAACAGTTGCTCAACTCGTCGACACGTGTGTTGAAGAAGCCACAGTATGTGGTGCGTCCAACGCCGTCGTCGTCGTCGGTTTCATCCTTGGGCGGATCGGGTGTCAGCAATGGCGCCAGCAATGGTATTAATAATGGCGCTGGCGCCGGAACAGGATTGGGAACAATTGCAACTGGTGGTGTTGCTCCATCGAGCAATGGCGCCAATGGACACCACAATCATCATCATCATCATCATCAGCATCATCAGCATCATCATCAACATCAGCAACATCATCATCATCACAATAGCAGCAGCAGCAACAGCAACAACAACAACAGCAGCAGTTCACATAATAATCTTGCATTGGATCCGACCATATTGAAGATCATCTTCCGTTACTTGCCACATGACACGCTCGTCACTTGCTGTTCCGTCTGCAAGGCATGGTCGAATGCAGCCGTAGATCCTGATCTCTGGAAGCGCATGAATTGCGCCGAACTCAAAATATCTGCATCGCTTTTAACGGCCATTGTGCGACGACAGCCGGAGCATTTGATCTTGGACTGGACACAGTTGGCCAAGCGACAATTGGCCTGGCTAGTGGCACGTCTGCCTGCCCTTAAGAATCTCTCACTGCAGAATTGTCCCATCCAGGCGGTGCTGGCACTGCACACCTGTCTCTGTCCACCACTGCAGATACTCGATTTGAGTTTTGTGCGCGGTCTCAATGATGCCGCCATCAGGGACATTCTGTCGCCGCCAAAGGATTCGCGACCCGGTCTAAGTGATTCCAAGACACGATTGCGTGATCTCAAGATACTCAAGCTCGCCGGCACAGATATATCGGATGTGGCGGTGCGTTATATAATGCAATCGTTGCCACATCTCAAACACTTGGATCTCTCGTCGTGCCAGCGTATTACGGATGCGGGCGTTGCACAAATTGGCACCTCACCAACGGCCATTGGTCGCCTGGCCGAGCTTAATTTGAGTGCTTGCCGTCTGGTTTCGGAGAACTCGCTCGAGCATCTGTCCAAGTGTGAGAGTCTCGTCTGGTTGGATCTGCGGCATGTGCCGCAGGTGAGCACACAGTCGGTGATACGATTTGCCAGCAATGCCAAGCATGATCTGTGTGTTAAGGACATTAAGTTGGTGGAAAGACGGCGTCTATCGCTGGCTCATAACTGGCATGACTGAGAGTCGGCAACAACAGCAGCAACAGCAGCAGCAGTAGCAGCAACAACAACAACTGTTCGTAATAATTCTCGACAGCGACAGCGACGACGGCAGCGGCAAACGCACATACAACATTTGTCTCGGTTTACTAGTTCTTAAGTCACAGGCGCGCACTAAAACTCTGTTCCCCAATTGCAAATTCGCCACAATTCTCCAGCCGCCCCAAGAAAAAAAACACACACAGTCAACAACATACACTAATAGCCCTTTTACAAAAACCAAAGAATTTTTGTTTCTAAAAAGAGAGATTTGCCCTTCGCATCAGTTTTGAGATATTCTGACGTTTATACGATGTGTTTTTTTTAAATCGTATTAAGTGTAGTTTGTTTAACGACAATTTTAAAACGTTTTGTATAAAGCGAAAAACTTAATACAAGTAGTTGGATGACTTATGTATCAAAAAAGTTAAATTACGTTGCGTGTAAACGTAGTTTTAGTTTATACGATGAATTATTGACAGTCACTTCTGCCCTATCTATATTTTATCTATTATTTGAGTTGCAATAAAACTTTTAACACATTTTAGCTGCCACGTGTAAACACAATTGTGGTTTATACGATAAACTTACTACGATAAATGTAAGTTATATTTGAAAGCAATGTAGATCGTTGCTTCAAACGTCAATTTAAACGTGTTATGATAAATTGTCTGATTTGTCTGTATGTTTTTTCCGAAATATGTGCAATTTATCTAACTATGAACTGGACTATTATATAATTTATATTGTATATACCATGCGAAGGGTATTTAGAGACTTCGGTATAGCCGAACATTGAATCCTTATAACAGAGATATGTATATTTTTTTGTCATTTCTTATGCATATTTGTCAATATGTAGTGATAGTTGATACACATACAAATATATATATATATATACATGCATGCACATATAAATAGAAACGAATACGTATTTAGCATTCCCCCAGGCATCAGTGTGTCATACATACATACTTACTTACATATATATATATATCTAGAGACAGAGAGAGAGAACGAAAGAGATAGCACATATAGCACATAGAGATACATATTTAGAGAGCAGGAAGTTAACCATAGTTTTTAGTGTTAGTTAATTCTCATAACAACACTACAAATGTTTAGTTTTCTATTGATTTAATGTCTGTGTATGTGTGTGTGTGTGTGTGTCTGTGTATTTATTTAAACAATATGCAAGCTTAACTCTCGTTTAAGAGTTAAAAAAAAAACACAAACCATTACAAATCTCTTCTAAATGTATCGATAAATCCGCCCCCCGACTCCGTTCCATGCCTCGTAATTCCCCCGCTATCCCCAAATAGTAGAAGCTCAAAGATCCGGCACATTTATGGCAAACAAAAGTAAAGAAAATATAAGTAAAGAAAATATAAGCATAGTGATAAAGTGGCTAAAATATATATAAAAATATATATATATATATTATATATACATACGTATATGAATAGTTGTGTGAGCAAATTAAGAATTATACATGGTACACCTACAATACATACATAATTATATTTAATGTTTTACAAAAATTATATTAAATAGCGATTAATGTTTAAAATATATATATAAAAAAAAAGAGAATTCAATTTTGTGTATTTAATTGGTGGGATTCAACTGAATAGATATCAATTTTAATCAGTTACATAGAAATACGATTTAAAAGTGATAAAAGAGATAATAGAAATTGAAAACGATTAAATTTTGAATACAAATATGAAAGAGCAACGATTTTGAAATTAAGTACAGAGGCGAAAATCAACATTTTATATAAAACTTTTATGTTTACATATATTTTAAAGCACTTTAAATTTTATACTATTTTAAATTGCTTAGAATTTGTGGTAGCTTTTAATTTAAACGAGTTATGTGCAAAGATAAAGTTGTATTTCAAAGATGTATATTTCATAGAACGATGCCAACGATGGTTCGTTCTTTTTATTATATCCCTGCAGAGGGTATTATAATTTTGTCCCGAAATGTGTAACGCTTGAAAGAAGGCTTGTCCGACCCTATAAAGTATATATATTCTTGATCAGCATCAACAAGCGAATCGATATAGCCATGTCCCTCTGTCTGTCTGTCTGCTTAAATGCAAACTAGTTTCTCAGTAAAATTGAGTGTTAGCCGACTTGAGGTCAATTTATTGTCGATATGACAGACAGACATATCAATATACCTGCCAAAAAGGCAAGGAACTAGGCTTTGGTATACAGCAGATGCCAATATCCCTCAGCAGTACGATTTGAGCTAGAGCTTACCCAACGATCCCAGCTTGTTCTCTATATGTTGAGCTGCTAGAATAAGTTGAGAATTCTAAGAGCAAAACTTAGAAAAAATACATAAAAGTTGAGCACGCCTTTTTGTGTTTTGTTGTAATTGTTGTAGCTAACATATCTGAGTTTATGGACCATCTCGGTCTATTGCGTTTTCAGTTGCAGTTAGGCAAATCTGGGCACTGTTTTTCGCAAATATATACTAAAGGTGCATGCTATTTCTGCAGTAGTAGCAAGACTCGAGATTCAATCTCCTGATTATTTCAAAGGAACAACAAATAATTTCCATTAAAAATGGGATATTTCTGTTATATTTAGCGACCTTTTTACTTTGTTAAACTGGGTGTTAACCGATACGAGGTTAGTTTTAAACCTATGACACTTGATACAGTTTCGTTTTTGTGGCAGTTCATATGTCGGAAACAGTCGGATCGGATCACTATATCATATAGCTGCCATAGGAACTATCGATCAAAAATCATACTTTAGTATGACAAACTATTTTGTTTTTCGACATACCTCAACTAAACTCACAGCTTACGCATTTGGATATATCTTATACAATCTGAACAAATTTGGTGTAAATCGGATGACTATAACTTATAGAAAAGATCGGTTGAAATGTGCATTAGGGTATTCTGCAAGGGTATGAAATCTGTGACGTGCCCATAATAACAAAGAAGACTGGCTCAGGGCATCCTAATGTAGCTCCGGCTAATTTTTGTTTATATATAACTTCTAAAAGAGATAAATAGAGGAATATGGGTACATCAGTTCAGTGCGTCATACTAATCAGAATTATATAAAATATTTTAAATCTCATACGCTACTTCAACAAATTTTGTAATATTGTTCACATTTCAAATTATGCTTTATTAATTGAAAATTAAACATTAGCGTAATGATTGCCAAGCGCATTCTAAGCTGCACTTGAATTATCCTTTCGATCCTTTCAATATTTAGCTGATTTATAGTCAGGTTCATCGCCTCCGCCGCCACCAGATCCTCCGCCGCCGCCATCCTTGGGCAACTTACGTTTCTGAATGATAGTCTGCAAAAAATAAGGAACATGATTAGAATTAAACATGAACTTCATTTAGTTTCTCTGGCAATTGCACCTGAATCTTTTGCCACTCGCGATCAAGTTCGGCTTTCTCATTCTTTTCGGTTTTGTTTTTCCGCGTCTTGCGGCCATCCTGCATTTTAACGCCGTATTGGAAGGCGGCCTTGGGCAGCGCCTCCTTGGTGCTCATGTAATCCGAGTATTCCTCCTGTGTGTCAAAGTCCCAGCGACCGATGGGTCCCTTCTTATTGCCCAAATCCATTTTGGTATAGTCGACTTCATCGTCAGAATCATCAATGGCATCGTTCATCTCCTCCAGGCCGGGATAACATTCGGCATAGCCTTCGGGTTCGTTGGCAAACCGCGAGGCCATTGCCTTGGATATCTTGGGAGGTGGCGGTATGCTAGTAATCACCGGCTCTGCAGCCTCTGGCGGAGCATCGCCAAAGTATGATTGACTTGTGGGCTTGGCAGAATGACGATCGCCACGTGTTGTGGTCGGTTGATAGTCGCCAACGTCGTCGTAGATGCTGTCGCCCACAGCTTTTGTGGATTTATTATTACTGCTGTTTGCAGTGTCCACTCCCCCGTCTATGCCTCCGCCTACGTTTCCTCCGCCACTGCCACGCACATGTTCCACTTCCTTTTCGTAGAACAGTGGCTTATCCTTGTCACGTTTCTTGTTCTTCTTGTTGCGTCCACCGGCACGTAGATAGCTCAAGATCTGTGACAACTTATTGATCACAATGTCATTGGTCGTCAGCGTGGCAATGTCTTCGCGTGCCACAGGCACCTCGTATTTGGATCGTTTCAGTGTTGTGGGTATATCCATATCCATCTCATCCTCCATATCAATGACATAGGCCATGCGGCCGGGCGCAAAGAGTTCATTACGCGGCACTTCCTTGGAGCGACGTGACTGTATGAGATTGTAAATGTTGCGTGCCATTTGACCATTGATTGCATTTATATCCTCTGCCTCGCGACGTTCCGCTTCCAGCTGCTCGGCGGCGGCAGCTGCCTCTGCCAATTTCTCGCGTGCCAATGCAGCGGCAATTTCCTCCTCCTCGGCCTCCTTGGAGTGCAGCTCGGAGCGAACTTTCTGCAGCAGGGCGTAATCGAGACCCTTCACCAAATGCGTATGTTTCATGTCACCGCCCAAGAACTTCGATTCCTGTATAATTCTCCGTCTGCGTTCGGCGGCATCAACTCCGGATTTCATGTCGGGCGCCACGGCACGATATGCATTCGTATTGCTGCCATGTCCGGGTGTGCTGGCATTCTGATAGTCCGGGTTGGCATTATCACGACGTTCCCGCGCCCGATCTCTGTATTTCTCTGAGAGCTCCTGTAATTTGACATCTTCCTGTTTTTTGAGTGCTGCATAGAAATTCTTCTTCTTGCGACGCAAATCGTTGCGTTCGCTGCTGCTTTGGCTCTTCTTCTTCTCGCTGGCCGCCGCTGGCGTCGCGAACTGCGCTGTCGCCAAATATCCACTGCCAGCACCGCTGCTGGTCGACGAACCCGGGGGCGGACCACGAGGCGTGGCCAGCAGCTTGCGGAAATCATCGTTAGTCAGGCGCACCGATGGCGGCGCCTCCAAATGCGCCTCTGACATTGCAATATAAATTAACTGCAGTTAATTGTTGAAAAACTGAACTTTATATTTATGTATATGTTTTTCTTTTCTCTGCAGAGCGATAACAGTTTACAAATATCGATAAGGTTTATATCACAGTTGGAACGATAGAATATTTATTGCAACTACTGCAGCCCTGTCAGCTGTTGGCGGCTGGTATGCTGCTAATAACATACCAATGTTATTGTCAGCTGTTGACTGTCGACATGCTGTTAACAACAGACTAATGTTATTGTCAGCCGGCAAAAATAGTATTTAACATTAAAATTAAAAAAACAAATGATACATTTGAATTTTTATAAAATAATTTAAAACTAATAAGATAAGAAATAATATTTACATAGTCTAAGAGTATACAAAATGTTTTATTTAATACAAAATGTGTTGCAAAGACAATGGTTTTATTATTATTTAATTTTATTTTTTTCGACTAAAGGCAGACGACAAAAAATAATAAATAGACATTAACATAAATTGACATTAAATAATAGACATTAATAGAATTTCAATTAATAATCAAATGAAAATATGTATACAGAACTAATAGACAAAAAATTTATATTTATAATCAAATTAATGTATATAAACAATAAATAAATATAAAAAATAAATACTTTAATTAAAAAATATATGTGTTAAGCTTACAAAATAAAATTGCAATCAAAAAACAAATTAATATATATCCTAAACTTATAATTACAAAATAAAAATGCAATTAATAATCAAGTAACTTAACAAATACAACAATTAAAAACTTAATAAAGTTGAAAGGTCTGAAAGTACTCAAAATAAGAGCATGTAAATGTTATTGTCAGCTCTTGTCTGCTAGCATGCTGTTAATAGCAGACTAATGTTATTGTCAGCTGTTGCTGTTAGTAACAGCCCAAGTTATTGTCAGCTGTCAAAGTCATGTAAATGTTGCTGTCAGAAAGCTTGATTAGATAAACAAAAATCAAACAGCAAAGCAAGCAAAAATTACTTGAAAAATAAAAGAAACTATGGAGATGATAAAGTTCTTGCGGGGATTGCCCAAAGTTGAGCTGCATGCCCATTTGAACGGCAGCTTGAGCATTGACAGCATAAGGGAACTGGCCGAGAACGTGTATGGAGAACAGACGCAGGAGTTTTCATCGATGTGTGAACGCTTTATAACATTTGAGAAGGGCGCCAATCTGAACGAATGCTTTCAGAAGTTTGCATTTGTCCACGAACTGACGTCGACGTGCAAGGGTCTGCAATATGCCACCGAATTGGCCATACGTGATTTCGCCAAGGATAATGTAATGTATCTGGAACTGCGAACCACACCAAAGTCCAATGACAACATGTCGCGACGTGCTTATCTGGAGGCAGTTCTGGAATCTATAAAGAAGGCGTCTAATCAGTATGCGATTATCGTAAAACTAATGCCATCAATAAATCGTAGCGAGTCGGTGGAAATTGCTGAGGAAACTGTCGCATTGGCGCTGGAACTTAAAGAAAAGGATCCTGATCTTATTGTTGGCATTGACCTCAGTGGCAATCCGTACCAGGGCAAGTTTTCCGATTTCATGCCAGTGCTGGAAAAGGCACGAGAACACGGCCTAAAGCTTGCAATACACTGTGCGGAAATTGAGAATCCAACGGAGATACGAGAGATGCTCAAGTTTGGAATGTCGCGCTGTGGACATGGAACATATCTGAATAGTTCCGGCTTTGCACACATGAAGGATCAGAATATACCCATTGAATGCTGTCTCACGAGCAACGTTAAATCTGGCACTGTCGCCAGTGTTGGATCTCATCATCTGAAGGAACTGATGAAGGCGGATGTACCCAAAGTCCTTTGCACCGATGATTGTGGCGTTTTCGATACAACATTGTCCGACGAATTCATATTGGCAAGTGAAACTCTTGGCCTGACTCGGAGTCAGTGCATTGATCTGACCATGGAGGCGGTTCAGCATTCGTTTGCCTCAAGGGAGGAGAAGCTAAAGTTGAAATTACAGCTATACCAGTACACTAAAAGCCAATGAAGAGCAGCATTAAAGTTGTTATGAATTAATTTTGTTTAAAAATAAAATAGCTAGATTGTTTGAAGTTATCTAAACTGGCGGGTTTGCCTCTTAATGTTATCTTCACTGTTCGACTAACAGCTTAAGAGCTGAGCTGTTGCTCTTTAAATGTTATTTCTCCAACATGTTATATTGTTGGCTGTTAACTTAATAGCTAGCCATTGTTTACATTTTTTTAATAACAATTTGCAGCTTATTTGCCACAATTTATGCTAATATCTCAGCAAAATTATTATGTATATCACATATTTATATTACATGCATTTTAAATATTCACCATCACTTTATATTTTATTTTCATTAATTTTTTATTTATTGTTTTTTAATTTTTGCTTAGATTGCTTCCACGATTACCATAAATTTAAATCTGAAATTGAATTGAAATTTATTTTTTAAATGTAATGTAAATTTAAAAATATTTCTACTACATACAAAGGTTCCATCTCTAATGGAAGTCGCTCTGTTAAGAAATAAAAAAACAGAACTATGTTAGGTAACATACTCTGTCTGGAAGATGCACGCGTGATAAATTTCGTGCTAAGCACGAGAAATTGCATAAAATTATCAGCATAATATTTTATTACACAAGGTAATAACGTTTAGGCATAAGGCCAGTTATTAACTGTCGCATTAGAATCTTAACAATTCATGTATATTTTCGTAAAACATCATTTGATATGCTTATGCTGTTATATTTGTGTACACTTCGTCGTGGTATTTTGATGCACGCGCTCATCTCTGTTATGTTAAAAATGCGCTCTTATAAGAAAAGTTAACAGCGTTTCCGACCAGTACTATTTCTCTTGTCCGAGCGTGTGGTCGCGTCGTCACTGTGCCGGTTCGTTCGATGCTGGTGTTTCGTTTCGTTGCCTGTGTGTTCGTAAATAATAATGGTAAAGTGTCAAACAATTTTAATATCAGCTACAAAAAAATTATTGTGAGCCGCCAAAGCAATTGAACGTTTTTCAAATGTATGTCGCTACATACTTATTGAATATATATAAAGCGTTATATTGATGTGTCACTTTTGATAGCAACAACAATTGTTTGTGTTTATTTGCGTGCTAAAGCAACGGTGCATTATCAACATCAACAACAACAACAACAACAACAGCAACAACAAAGAAATCTAAATCGAAACGCCGTTTTAAAAGTCGAAAAGCACAAAGTGCACACAAGTGCGTTATTACCGCTAGTGTGGGCGTGTGTATTGGTGTATGTGAGTGTGTTTGCGGCGGGCAAGCATGTGCTTGTGATTTCGTATTATTGTTACTTCCCCCCCATTCCGCAACAAATATAAATAATTAAATATTTCAGTATAAACAAATGAAATTACGCTAAAGCGCAGAATATTAATAAAAAAAAAAGTCGCTGCCATTTACAGATATAAGGTGAGTAATAACAGAAAATATTGAGAAATCACAAAGTGTGATGAAAGTACCGTTTTGTGCGTGTGAATGTGATTGTGTATGTGTGTGTGTGTGTGTGTGTCAATGCGAATGTGTGGGTGTAAGAGAGCGCGCGCGTTTGCATTTGTTTTTGTTTTGCTTTTACTTTTGCTAAATAACATGAAATGCGGTCGTCAGAAGCAGGAAAATCATTCAAATATTTGCGCTAATGGGTAAAAATACGTTGATGATGCTGCAGCTTGTTGAATGCAACGTAACGCAACGCAATGCAACGCATCGTATCAAATCGCAATCGAGTGTCGTTGTTGATGCCGACGGCGACGACAATTTAGCTCCCGTTTTCATTTCATTTTCGTCGCCAGTTTTGCTTGAACCTGTCAGCGTGCACATTTTCTGTTGCTTTTGCGTTTTTGTGTCTTCTCATTGTTGCATTTTTTTGTTGCCCCTTGTTGTTGTTGTTGCTTTTGCATGCGCCAACGCGACGTCGACATCGACTTCGTTTTATAATGCCGAGCTACATCATTTTCTTATACGCACACATACATGTAAACATATGGCGGTATATGCATGTGTATATGCATGCTTGGGTATTTGGTTGTCTTCTTTGCTTTGTTTGTTTGTTTGTGATACCGGTTTTGCTCTCTCCTCCTTCTCTTCTTCCTGCTCTCACCAGCGCTCAGCCGAAACACGCGCTCTTCTCGGTGTTGTTGTTGTTGCTGTTGTTGTTGCTGTACAGGTAGTTGGTGCTCATAGTTTACTTTTAGATTTCTTTTCTGTGCTTCTGTGCGTGTGTTCTCAGCGTTATTTTTGTTGATTTTTCTCCTTTTGTATTGTCTTAATTATGTTTTATTTGCTCTCAGCAATTATTAATCTGATTTCTGATTTCTGCGTTTGTCTTTGTCCGCCTATTAAAAGTTCATTTTCATTTCGTGTTCGAACATTTATTTCTCTGTGGTTGTTATTTTTTATTTATTCCTCATTTTGTATATTTTAAAATACATACGTATGTATTTCATTGTTGTTATTTTGTTGCCAAGGCTGTTAAACTTTGTTAATGGATTTTTTGTTTAAAGCTTTCAGAAGATTTGTTCTCACTTGTTGTTGTTAAGTCAATTTGAAATCTTTGGCAAATTTCAACATTTTTATAAAGATATAGTATTTGCTTTTGTTCTGGAATCCTTCAAACGATTCACAAAAACAAATAGAGATAATCACTTTTTCAACTGTTTTCCTTTTGTATAGACAGTTTTGTTTCTGGTTTTTCTACCCTGTGTCCATTTAAAATTGGGCAAAGGGTATACTGAATTTGTGCAAATGTATGTGACAGGCATAAGGAGGCATCTCCGAACCTTTAAAGTGTATATGTACATATAGTCTTTATCAGGAGCTGTCTGTCTGTCCGCCTGTCCGCCCGGCCGTCCGTCTGTATGAACTCGTTGATCTCAGCAACTATAAGTAATAGAGACTTTAAATTTGTAATGTAGGTTCCTGAGAACCATTCGCAGGTTAAGTTTATTTTCAATTTTGGACATCTCACACAAATCGAAAGGAACTATACTTTTTTTGAAGACCTGCACAGGGTATCCTACTGTTGCAAGCGCTCGACTGAACGGCTTGTTACTCTTGACGAATCCCTGGTAACTTGCTTAACGAGGAAATTGTATAAAATAATTTTATGTTTTTTTTTCTATTCTTAATATTTATGCATAATTTCTACTGAATCATTAGGGAATTTTTACGATACTCTTTAAGCAGAAGTATAAACGATAAATTTCTGGTTATAGGAAATGCAAATCAAGACTTACAATAATTTTTTTACTGTACGTTTTCTACTGAATAATTTGCAGGAGATTTATTCGCATCAATCTACGTAGAATAAGACTTAATATTCAGAGAATAAAATGGCATTAGAGGCCGCATTAACAACATTAATAATGAACGTGACTTGTAAGCAAGTAGAAACATTTAATTCTATTACTTGACAATATACATAGACATTCGAAATCACAACAGAGGTATTACTTATTATATTTATTTTGCATTCAGTACTTTGAGTACTTTAGACTCTTGAGGCCTACGCAGTCACATAAATCATGTCCAATTATAAGCATATTAAACACATTGTGTTTCTGATGAGAAGCAGAAATTGTTCACAAAAAGGCTAAAAATAGACAGACAAATGTTTGCGAAACGTAAAAGTAAAAGAGAACTGTTCTATTAATACACTTATTCTAAATACTTACGCATAAAAATCTAATATTTATAGCAAATCAATTTTATGGTGTTGAATGATAAATAAATCTTTAGAATTTATTTAAATAAATATAATGTGTATAGATGGAAGTAATGGGCATATTCATTGTGTGAAGACAACTAAAACTTATAAAGCATCTAGCTGAATAATAGCTCTATATATTTATATAAATCATTTTAAACAATAAGTGATGAGAGCCCATGAAAAAAACGAGCTAATTGAAAAAGTAAATTTAGATATACATGTATTTATGTACTTACACATTTGCTAAATACAGTACAGAACCTGAAATGAAATAATGATTTTATAGTATAGTCAATATATGAAAAAAGGAAAAAAAAGACATCAGCTAACGAAAGTTTCACACGCCTCCACAAAAATCTAAAAAAGACGTCAAGGTATTTTTTGTTGTTTTTGTTTTTTGCAAGTTTTCATACGCTGGATAATTGCTAAAAAGAATTTATGTTTATTTGATTTTTGTTTGTTTGTGCCTATCACACAAATTTCCTGCTGAAATTTCCAAACAAGCTAGATTAGTGAGTGCTTTGGCTAGAAGATACCCTGTAGGCAGTTGTAAAATCACGCCAATTGCAGTTGGCGATCGTTTTTGATTATTTTGTGTTTGATTATAACCCGTTGTAGATATTTTATGTCGGCAGGGTATAGGAAAATTCGCAAATCTCCTGCTGCGCACTTTGTTTATTCTGCAGGCACGCTCTTCAAATTTTTGCTAATAAATGGATTACGTATGTGCTATTGCTGGCCAAGAGAAGCGTATTTAATACTATATTTTATTGGCCATCTGCGTTTTCTCAGCGCACTTGAACATAAATATTCCAACGTTGGCAAGTGGAAAAATTCATACATTGAAATTGAATCTTCTAGAAATTAAGTTAAGGCCGTCAATTAATTGATAAATTTTATTCACATTTTTGTATTGAAGGTTAACTACACTGTATACACATTTAATGGTTGACTTTTGATCTTTTAATTAGTATATTGAATATACGAACTTTAAAGAAATTAACGATCAATTTGACTGTATACTAAAATAAGAAAGCAATATTAAAATTTACGAGTTTACTTACTCCATGAATTAGGACGAGTTTAAAAGTAATGAATAATGTAATAATAGTTTTAAAACCCACAAAATAAAGCCTCTACACGTGGTAAAAATCTAGTGACGAAAGCATATTCACGCCCTTAAATTTCTGATATCAAAACTCTATATCTCGTAAAATAACTGACCGATCGGAGATATTCTTTCTTACGAACAATATATCGATCGACCCAGCTGATCTCTATATTCAATATTGCGTGAATATATAGCTAGTGGCCTGCTGCCAAGCAAACTTTACTGCTTTCTGCATTCGTCACTAGCGTGGACTAGCTGTCCACAGTGATAATAGATATTTAATTTAAAACTTATAACACTTGCGGTGCCTTTTTTTTGTCTTATACGCTAACAGTTAGCATTGAAATTACCCGTCGAAAAAATAGTATAAGAGTTATGATAATAGTCTACTTGCTCCAGTAGAAATCATAGTTTCTGCTGCCACATCAGCTTGCAACATCTTTGTCGTTTTTCCTTTGCATTTTGTCTGTTGACTTGACCAACAAAAATGTGAAACGACGGGATGTGGAAGGCATTAGACAGTTCTGTGCTGTTTGCTTTTAACAGAAAGACTGAAAGAGGCCTCTGGCCGGGATTGGGGCGTGACTGTAGACGTTGTCCTGCCCCTCATCGGCCTATGTTTTGGCACGTGGCCAACTAAATAGCAAAAAGCAGGCGCAGGCAGAGCAAATAAAGCAAATGTAAATAAGCAATTGTTACATGTACTGTACATTGAGAATTCACATATTTGTAATGAAATGCCTGTATCTGTATCTATGTATATGTATGCAGATATATATTTCAGCTATTTAGTTAATTTTTTTTTTTTTTACTAAGGCTAATTCATTTGGACAATTTTCTGGCCTCTTTCTCACTCCGTATTACTCCCAGCAGGGAATGCGACACGCACGCGACATTGACAAACAAACTCAGCCAACGTCTCGACGTCTTTTCACGTCCTCTTCTCAGCCAGACGGAAAATTACAAAAATGTTTTCAATCTTTCTTCCAAACACACGCCCTGCCCTTTAAACGCACCTTCTCAGCATCTTCTACTATTATTTGATTTTCTGTGTGTTTTTTTCTGTTTTTTTTTGCCAACGTTTGGCGGCTTTTCTTTGAGGTGCCCTCGACGTGCGGCGCATAGCAAAGCAAGGGAAAAGCCGGAAAACTGTCTGACATTGCCATTGTTTGCCTTTGGCAGTTCCCAAAAACGGAACTCAACTATGTACATATTATACATACATATTACATTCCCTGCATACATACATATATACATACATACTTGTATTTAGTTAGTTAGTCTAGTTTCTAGACTCTTTTGAAGATGAGAAAGCGAGCAGACGCGATGACATAGCAATTTCTTTTGTCTTTCTTTCTTAGTATAAAAGTTAAACAACTAAAATAAAAAAAGAAAAAAATGAAGAAGAAATAGAAACTGTTCATCCAAATTACCGGATATTGCAGATTTTGCGCTTCTTTTAGTTCGATTGTGTGCTTTTGTAATTTTCTTCAAATTTTCTTTGAAGTTCTTCACACTTTGCAACGATGTGAAGACCATGTCAAAGGGATAGCAAGATAAATTGCTTATATACACATATGTATGTACATATATGTATGCATTCATAGCAATTGATAATCATTCATGTAACCGCAAAGTTCACAAGTTATCGATTAGTTTCGATAGGAAATGAGTTTATGAAATGCAGTTTAATGGAAATTCTTGTTTAAGTCTGAATATATATAGTTTAAAAACTAGAAATATCATATAACTTAAGTATTTATATGACTTTTAATTTAGTTTTAAACAATAGTCACTTCTTGGTTGCTTTCTACACTTTTCCAGAACTCTTTGTTCTTTTTCGCAATCAATTTTCACAATCTGTGTTTTAAGAAGAACCTAAAAAGTGCATTACTCATAACATGGAACAATTTTCAATTCAGTTGCCAAACATAAAAGTTAATCGGCAATCAACTGAGCAACAAAAAATAATAAATAAAATATAAAGAACAATTACGAAAGTTGCAACTGACTTTAAGATACCCTATAGACAGAATAATATGTATAAAAGTAGAAGAGAGAAGATCTACAGAGTGTTTAGAAGAAAACGATAGTATTTCGATTGTTTTCCCTATCAGCTCTCTTGTTCTCTAGAAGAGGGAACTAAATGGGTATAAGAAATGGTTTTATATGCCCTTTTCGGGTCAATTCATAAGAGCAGGGTATAATAGACAAGAAAAAGAACAAGCGACAAGATGTAAAAAAATAAGTTTTATTGATGCATATTTACAGTTGCTACTAAATATGTTCATATACACGTAAATATATGGTTGTAACTGTTTGTTTATTTGCACAATTTCCACAAACAATCGACTCCCTTTCGCTCCCCTTTGCCAACCGGTCGCATCAACTTCCCTTTCACTCAATACCTTTTCAAAGAAGAAACGTTGCACAAAATGTGAAATACGAAGGCTTCTGCATTTTAACACTTGATTTGATATGCAAATATGAACAATGCAAACTTAAGGTGAAGAGGTGAGCAGGAAGAGTGTGGATATTTATGTGAAATCACAAAATTTATGGCATTTTCTGTGACGTTGTCGCCTCCATTCTTACGTGTATTTTCCCTTTCTTCTCCTTTAGTTTTTTTTTTTTTTGGGTGAACAACTTTTGTGAGCAATGCCAAAAAGTTCATGTTTGTATATGAGATAATAAATACTCTTTTTTATTAAAGATATATACATATTTTTCATAAGCAAAATGCAACAAATTCTTGTTGTAAAGAATAAAATTATAAGAAAATGTGCATATTTAAAAAAAGACTGTAAAATAAGTCAGCAAAAGTTTTATATATATATATATATATATATATATATATAATTGATAGATAATTCGATAGTTTCATCGCAATGTTTTAGTCTTCAACTATTCTGATACTTTTCTTTTCTCTGTTGATGAACTATTGTATTCATATAAAATTAGTTCTCTTTATTATAACATATTTAACATTATGTAAAGGGTATCTATAACTCGGTTAAGCTGATTATAAAGTAAAAGAAGCGAACGAATTCTCTGCTTTCTCGCTTTGCACTTACTTTGCTTGTTTGGCAAAGTTATACACTGTGTTTTATATGCTGTGTGTACTTTTTGGCACGTGACAATAAATTGTTGTTGTTTGCATTATTATTGTTGTTGATTTTGTTTTTACTTACTTGCAAGTTCTATGTAATTTTTTGCAGCCAAGTAGAAAAGAAAAGTGTGTCATAAATGTCATAGTTAATATTTGCTGTATAGTACATTTTGGCAACTGGCTTAAAATGTCAAGAAATTGCAGCATGCGGGAGAAGCATGTTTTTCCTACCGAAGTATTACTGTACCGTTCATATAGTATGTTGGGGGTATACTACGTATGTTTGTGTGAGTTCATACTATATGGTTTTATAAATAAAATGCGCGTTCTGTCAACCTTGACCCGTTAGTCAATTTCAGTTGTTCAACAAAAGAAACCAACCCAAAAAAAAAGTATTGTTGAAAAAATTGCATGGCACCGCTTTTATGGGTTGTGTGTTTGTCTGTGCATTTGGGTGTGTATGTGTGTGTGTGTGAATGTGTGTCCAATCCATAACCAATAAACCACAAAAGCTGCACACATCTGAGTACACATACATATCGTACATTCCCTAAATTAGATGAATGCCCAGACAAAGCTATAAAATGAAAAAATCCAGAAATACATATAAAAAAAGCGGAAAAAGATTTTCAGCAATCTCTGTGAGATACAAAACGAGAAAGATATGCTCTAAGCTCGCCTGACAGAGAAAGTAAAATTTGGGCATGGACAAGTACGCAAAGTGAAGCGAAATGCAGAACATTAAAATTGTATCTAGCAGATATACAGTATCTTTTTCTATATATACGCACAGACAGACGCCACACACACACATACGTATATTTTATCCAATGTAATTAATCAGAATGCAGCCTACTGACATGGAAAAATGTAATCGAATTTCTTTTGCGGAAAGCTGAGAAAATTTTATATACAGCTTGATTGAGTTTTTACATATATGCGGTATAAAAATACAACGAAATATGAATATTCTGTGGCCAATAAGCTTAGTTTTAAATATGGTAGTGTTAAGCATTGTTTTTAATCGATAATATCAGAATTATGTAAATTATTTCTAGTATTGTTAGTGATAGTAATGATTGATTTTCACTAATCATATCTTAAGTTATTTGAACAGTGTGTATTTATAGTTTAACTGAAATGTCTTTTAAAGAACTGGCTATATACTATCTTAATCTGATCGATAGCTAAATATCAATAGCTTCTTAACTTTGCAAATCGACACCACAGTCTTTAGCATTACCACACGCCATATTTTCTCAACACTAAGTAACCTTGACTAGAGCTACTTACTGACGTAGACAAAGTAATCGCTGGGTGAAAACCACACGGGGAAATCCACCCAACAATCGACATATTGCATTTCGAAACTTGGGGCAAAAACAATCACATAATACGTATTAATATCGAGACTTAAATCGATAAAACAAGGGGCGGGAAGTGTTAGCGGAAACAAGAATAAATATCTCAAAATGTGTGCGAAGCGAGAAAAAGTGCAACGTGCAATGTGCAACAATAAATTGTGCACCTTATGACGTTGTACAAAATACAAAAAAGCACTCAACCAACATTTTTCATTATACTTTTTTTTTGTTTATTTTTTTTTTTTATTTTGCTTTTAGGTTTATTCTTTTCCCCCATTTTACAATATTTTTTGTTGGCTTTTTTTCCTCACTTTTTTTTTCTTCTCAGCTTTAGTTTCTGATTGTTGGCTGAGTTATTGTTGTTGCAGTTGTTGTTTGGCTGACTGCACTTGGCCTAAAGTTGATTGCATGACATTGTTCTTAGTTTTCGCTTACATATCGTACTTGTAGCCCAAAAACGCCTCATTTCCCCCTACCATTGCCTCTACCCACACCTTAGTTGTGCCTGTGTGCGATTTGTTTACACTGATTTTGTTGTAGTTTACAATCAAAGAGTCCGCCCAGTGAGCACGTCCCTCGCCATCCTCACCATCCTTTCCTGCAGCCAGACCATTCGCAATATTATTGGAAAACCACTTGGTTTGCTCTTGTTGCTCTTATTGAACTTTGACTCCTATTTTGTTTGTGGTTTTCCGTTTTGGTGCTTATATCTATATGTAGTTATAGTTATATATGTATACCCTGTACCCAATATTAATGTTTTGTGCTAATATACGACATAGTATTGTGCTAATATACAACACAATAAGGTATGAATATTATAGTAATGTGTTTTAAGATTTACTAGACACGTATACTTAAAGATGTGAAACACAAAAGTTATTCATTACCAATCACAGGGTATTTCAAAGCACATTTGAACGTTTTTTTCTATAAAATATATTTTTTCTGAAATACTTGAGTGCATTTCAATTCATTTTTTTTCACATTTTGTTTGGGCCTTACAATGATAAATGTTCAAGTAATAAACTTGAAAAATGCCCATTGAAAAGCGTGTGGCGGGCGAAAGGTGAGGGTGTTGCGGGGGAAGGGGGAGGGAGCAGAGGGGCAGCTCGATTCTCAAGTGTTGAAAATCTCTGATGAGTTTTTCCTTCACGTATTTAGGCTAACGATGGGGGAAAAAGCGCGAGAACTGATGACTAAGACAAATAGTTTTCACTGCATGTGTCAGTATTTTAAAAATACCAAGTTGAAATATGGCAGATTGTTTAATTTATCGAACTGTTTTCCAAGTTCTTTTCACTTAGAAGTAAATTTGACATTATTATTAAGAGTGGTTGGTATAATTACTTGTAGAATGATTCGAAAGTAGCTTTTATGATTTTCTTGAATTAGTTCAAAACAGTTGCAATCATTTAATTTACTTTACTGTGATTAACTATTTGATTTAATTCTTCTTTTGTTAAATGTAATCATATAATTGTTGAACACAAATACTAAAATACTAAAATACCGTGGTGCATTAAGCTTGAAAAGCTACTTTAGACCGAGTTAGACAGAATTGCACGTGCATTTGATTGTTGTCGATTAAGGTTATATTCATGTCTTAACCCCTTTAAGCACTCTCCGTGAAATTAGAATTCTCAAACGGTTAAAGGCTTGGCAAAGATTATATTAGACTTCTTCTGTACTAGTATAACTCCTACGGTTCTTTTAATTTAGTTTTTTACTCAGAGACAAAACGCAAACTTTTTGCTTATCATAAGTTCAACTCTTTAGTTCCCATTTAGAGTAAAGTTCAAGTTGTTAATGGCAACTTTATTTTGCTGACTTTTTCGACTTTTTTTCTTTTTATAGAGCATATATTCTGAAGTTAATGAACCGTTAAGTTCCTCAAGCAATTCATTCATTTCTAATAGCATTTTTGTGCTCTCATTGATATGACCATAAAAGTGGAGTGCTCAGTTATTGACATTTATAAGACACGCTGTGACAAAACTGTAATAGAGTCGCTTATAATAAACGATAATGTGCTTCAAAGATGAAGTGAAGGTTGCGATAGGCAACAACAAAAGACTGTCACAACACTTGCAAAAATTATATGTATAATGGGAAAACTGCAACAATGCAATGAAAGTTTATAAAAAAAGAGAGAAAGAAGGAAAATGCAACTTACTCTTAACCTTTTTGCTGTGCTCCCAACAGCAACAGAGCTGTCAGAGTTGCCAGACTTCATTTAAGTATAGAGATGAGCGTTCATAAACAGAATTGTTAGGGCTCAGAATCAAATTCAGCTTAATCTAAAGTTATATAGTTAAAATAAATTTTATTATTTGCAAAACTTATTATCTAATATATTTTCTCTTTTATTTAAAGTAACCTCTTGTGTCACGACCAACAACGTGACACGTTAATAAGAACCATGTTGAATACGCATCTCTAAGTACACATCCAACATTTGGGTTCAGCCTCTTTGCTGTTTCTTTTGTTTAAAGGCCTGTCGGTTGACATGTCTTTTGACACGTTGTCGGCTTTTTTGCCTATGGTTTTTACTACCCTTTCGAAAATTAAATAATTGAGCTTCATGAGACGAATTTGTATATATTTATTATGTGCTGTCTGAATATGTTTAGTTCTCCAAATGTTATGGTATGCAAATATTTATTTGTATTATATATTATATTTTAAATGTTAATCTCTTTGGTCCCCAGCTTTTAATTCACTTTAAATAAATAATTAATTAAATACCACAAGCTGAAATTAAATTTTATAAATTGTTTTCGTAAAACATGAAAATATAATATAATATAAGTATAAATAAAGAAGTTTTCTATGAACTTTATAGTTTGTTTACTAATCCGAAAAGGAAATAGTTTGAAAGCATTTTTGTTAGTGTATTAAAGCTTCGACTAGTCTCAATGTCTTAATAAACTCATTGTTATTGCACTCTTCTTCCTGCAGCATTTAATTAGAGTTAATCGTGTTGCTGTTGTTGCTGTTGTGGAAACTTTATAAAATTGCATTTTGCGGTTGTCGCTTTTATTGTTGTTGCTGTCTAATTGAAGTGTCATTAATTTGTATGCATCAACATAATTACACATAATTATGAATAAGTCATGAGCAATTTTAGTTAATTCCGAAAGAGTTTCGGGTTCGTTGCGTTGCATCCTCTCGATCCACCTCCACCTCCTTCTTCTCCTTGGCCACATGACGGAAATGTTGATGGAACCCAACCAAACAAATTGTTTCAAGTAGTTGCCACAGACTGTGACCCGCTCCGTTGACCCCACTTACACATTTTGTTTTTTTTTATGTATATATATATTTTTTAAACTTTTTTGGAGCTTCATGTGTTAAATTTGTTGCGTTGCCATTTTTCTGTTTGCGCGTCAGTGATTTACATGCTTTATACCTATCACGGGCAGAGCAGTTTCCATCCCAGATACGAGTATCTTTTGGCTCTCTCTGGTTAGGGCAACAATTTCCACGTGCTTTTACAAGCAAATGAAAAAAATACGACAACTATCGTATACAAAAAAAAAGCTGTATTACTATATCTTTTTATGTGCATGGTTATTTTTCCATTTTGTTTTTGTTGTTACTCACTTTTTGGATTAATCTTTTAGCTGTTGGTTTAGTACGTTATACATTTAATTTACATTTTTTTTTTTTTTGGAGGTTTGTTTAACTTCCTGTAATTTGTCATTGTTAGTTTTGATGTTGTCATTAACTTGATGAATCTGTGAATATCTTTTTATATAGAATATTGTTGAAATCAACGTACAGCTTAAACTATCAGAGATGAAGCGGTAACAATTAAAATGCTAAGGTGGAAAATGTACAGAAAACTGTGATGTAGAAAATAATAGAATGATAGAAGTTTAACGATCAAAACTAATCTGCTAAGCTCAACATTAAAATATTAATCATAACTTTAAAATCATATTTAAGAAATACTTATCCATGATTGGAAATACCTGCTAGCGTTTTTCATCTATTTCAAACGATTTGCTTTAGGTTTTCTTATTGAAACTGAAATTGCGTTTATTCTTAACACTTATGCCCGGATTTCTTTAAGCATTGTTTTAACTAACCCATTTATTTTTTGGCTTTGCAGTCACGTACAGATTTCAAAAATTGGCTCCGCCATCAAATTGATTTTTGTGGCAACTGATGAACGTCAAGTAAATAATCAAATCAACTTGGCCATTCATCGTTTCACATAATATAGGAGCGGCGCCATGCCAAAAGGCTCATTTTGCTACTCCACAAAAACCCAAAAAATCAATCTTGGCTCTCTTCGACCCATCAAAAAGGAAAACGCCCCAAAAATTGTAGTCATTAGTTTTGGCCAGGCCAAAAAAAAAAACGAAAAAGAACAAAAACAAGAGAACAAAAGCCAAAAAATTGGAATGTATGGCGTAAAGTTCATGACCACGAATCAGACTACTTAGCCAAGTTAGTAGAACCGCATTCTGGGGAGTGGAGTCAAGTTTAGTTGAGTAGAGTTGAGCTGAGTTGAGTTGAGACGTGTATGTGGCATTGTTTAAACGGCAATAGCGCCACAATTCTGTGCCTGCTTTTGGCTCTGACTCAGGCTCTTGGCTTTTGGCTCTGTGTCTGCCTGATGAGTCGCATCAATCAGTGTTGCCATTGTCTGAACTTGAAATCGACTTTTAAACAGGCAAGCAGACCGGGCAAGAACAGAACAGAACAAAGCAGAACAGTCAGGCAGGCAGGCTGTTAACTTGGTCAGAGCCAGGCAGGCAGGCAGGCAAGCAGGCAGGCAACCGCAACATAAAAGCCTAATGATCAGCGCCAGCGATTGAGTTACATGTAGCAAATCTGTGGCGATCGACGCATCTTCTACTTCAACTCCTTCAACTCCTTGTGCCTTTAACTGTCCACAGTTAATCACGAAGTGGCCAAAATGAATGCCGGGATTAACCACGAAAGGGGAACCAGTTTCTTTTGGAGCGCCGGCCAATGGAATACTCATACTGTCGTTTGTTTTCGTTGATACCCTTGACAAAGGACTGTAACACGCTAATTCATTAGCAAACGATGCATTAGAGTGCTGTTCCCCTATTCGAGATAGTATAAATTTGCATGGGAGAAGTCCAAGTAGGGAACTTCCTGTAAAATGCCCAAGTCGTTAATATATAGACTTAGTGAATTAGTTGATGAAGATTGCTCTTAAATTAACTAAAATCATTCTCTAAAAAAAATTCATTTATCTATAGAATTTTAGGTTTTACTGCTTCCTTCTTTTTAACACTATATATAGAATGTGAATCTTAAGAATTACTTATGTACATATGTCCTCGACACTTTAGTAGTATATATACATTTTTTAAAATTATTATATCAAATATTTTTATAGCTAATTGAGTAAAATTCTCATCTGTGACAAACGAGAACTTATCTCTTAAGTTTTAATGCATTAAATAATAAATTTAACAATGATGCAGTTAATTGTATATACTCTCTCTCTCTCTCTCTCTCTATCTCACTGCTGGCGAAACTTTCATAAAGATTATTTAATATTATTAACTCTCGCGCTGCGCAGAGAGAGAGAGCATTAAGAGTTCGACTTGTGCATAGTTTCAGTGGAATTCTCTTGTTTTTGTAAATCAAGTTTGCAGCTTTGGAAGTTGTTGGCGCTGCGATGTTTGTTATTCAGCGGGACGTGGCGCAACTCGTTTTTGGTCTTGAGGTTGGTTCTGGCTGTCTTGCTGCCTTGCTGCTTGGCATATTTGTTGGCCAACAACAGCAACAGCAACAGCAACAAAAGCAGTCAACAAGCAAAACGTGCACACCAAAATATGCAACTGCAACAAGAACCGCAACAGCGGCAGCACCAACAACTTGCAACAATGGGGCAACAGCGCCTTGGGGCGCGTCGTCATTCCGTCTAGCAATGTTTTGGTTGACTTGTAAGTTGTTTTTTGTTATTTCATTTTTGGTTGGGGTCGTCCTTCTTGCTTTGGCTATCTGCCAATTGTTTGGCAAATTAACAGCGAAAAGGAGTTTGCAATACACACACACACACACATACACACACGATGTTGCTCCTGCTGCTGCTGAGTTGCTGCTTCTGATGTTGTTCTTCGACTCCTGCTGCTGCTGCTGCATTGCGTGTTGTTGTCCTCTCCGCTCGAAATGTTGCCAAACATTTAAATATGCCTTTGTTTGGATTTTCAGCTCAAATGAGCTTGTCGTGGCCAAAACTTGCCGCCAGTTCAGCCCATCGTCTGCGTTCCACGATAATCTTTTGGCCAGTCACTTTATTGTTCTTGTTGTTGTTGTTATTTATGTACCCTGGCGCAGCTTAAGGCTAACAATGGGTATACTAAAAATGGTTTTAGTTAATGCTTATGTGATTCAGTCGCTCAAGTTAAGCACAAGTTTTAAGTGAGATTTTTTCCTTTTACTGATTAGAATTTGCATTTCAATTTTAACTCAATGAATAAGCTTTCAAAAAGCACATTAAAGTTTTAAGTGTGCTTTATTGCATTTAATCATAATCATATTATTATTTCTATTTAAGTAGAAGAAGTCACATTTAAGTTTTAGTCATTATTAATTGTTCTTACAGAATTTAATTTTTTTCTAAGAGTTCAATACTCAAACATTTACTCTCACCATGTTTATAGGGTATTTATGCGTCTAGCAATCACACTTCTACTTCTTTGTTGTTTAGCTATGTTGCTGCTTCCTTTGGCAACGTCTTGGCGTCCTGGTTTTGTGCGTTTATCTTCATTATGCCATTGAATTTATTCATGCATCCATATTTAGTTAAATTACATGTTCGCGATAAGCTTCGCCAGACGAAGAAGACTCCAATCCAATCCAATCCAACCCAATCCGAGAATCCATCCCATCCAGCATCAGAATTTCTGCAAAGGCAACGTGAAGTTGTATCTTTAAACTAATTAGTTGAGTGTCTGTGTGCATTGTTGTTGGTGTGATTTTCCAAGAAAATCGCTGCACAGATTTCACAACCTACATAATTAGGCAATACGATTTTGCCTACTCCCCAATATTCTATCACGTTATTATATTATACGACTGGCATTATAAATGCATTTTTCTTACTTTACTATTTTTTGGTTTTTCTTTACAGGTGAGCAAACAATTTCCTTTGGACAGCTGCAACATCTTTTTAACCGGGTAAATATTTACCTTTCTACGAAGTTTCCAAGTGTTTTCATTGCAAATTGTTGGGTTGTTGTCAGTTCTTCAACTTCAACTTCAACTTGAGCTTTAATGTTAGCGCATCCTCCGATAAATTCTGCAATCCATGGTAAAAGAAGATGTTGAGAATGAGCAAAGGGTTAGTTGAATTAAACAGTGAAAAGAGTTATTATACAACATGATAAACAACAAATTGTTTGTTTAACTGATTGACTTCTTTGGTAAGATAATAATGTTGATAAATTTATAAATTGAGAGGCGTTCTACTTGAGAAAGTTTTTTGAATAAGCTTTAATGTTAACATTATTATCGGAGAACTGATAAAGTTTCCAAGTAGGAGATATTTTTTTATAAATTACTAAAAAATACCATTTTTAAAATACTAGCATTGTCTTTCCACTACAATGGTTTTTACACTTTCTGTTCTTTTCTAACAATTGTTGTATTACTTTCATTGTTGTATATTTGTTGTGAATTATACAGACAACAAATTTACATTTAATAATAATAATGGAATTAATGTGGCAAATCAGAGAACAATGTACATAACCTTTGTATTAGTTGATAAACGTGTATCATATAGATAATCTTTCAAGAAAAGTTATTTTCTTTCGTTTATAATACTTCAGAAGTCAAAGAACTCGCTCATATTACCAATTGCTACTGGGTATAAAAATAACTGTCCAATTAAATTTTTTCCAAAGCTCCACAAGTAATAAAAACGTAAAAACTTAGAGTAAATCTCATCCAATGCATTTAAAGACGTTTTCCAAGCATTGCAGCGTCCTCGTATAATTTTGCTACTTCTTTAGCTTTTATATTCTGGCCATATGAGGAAACATTCAAGAATAAACAACGAGAGAAAAAAGAGGAAAAAATCCATACTAAACTGGCAACTGCTGCATCGTCGTCAATTGGTTAAGCGAAATGTCAGCAAGTTTTCAGTCGCGTTTCGGGCGGACTTTTCGGGCTGCAGTTGTTGCTTTTATATGACTCTTATATATATATATATATATATATTTGTATATATTTATATAGATGTTGATTATATGTCGAACCAAGTAAACGCTTTATAGGTTAACTGCTTTTTGCAATGGCTTTGGCTTTGGCTGACTTCACCTTTTTACGCTCGATCGGTTTACAACAACACGAAAGAGAACTTTAGAAGCAAGGCAAGGGAAACTGAGAACAAGACACTCAAGTGGCGAAACAATAAATGTGAAATAAGCTTAGCTTTTTCGTACTTCAGCTACATCAAATAAAACAATAAAATATTGACTTATCTTTACACAGCAAATCAATTTCAAGCTCAACAATAAGCCAGAAGCACAAGTAGAACTTGAAGCAGAAGCTGGCACAACAGTTGGCCAAAACGGAAACTGGCGGTCAGCTTGGCCCACTGAATTGTTGTTGTTGCTTTCATTGTTATTATTGTTTTAGTTGTTGTTGCTATTGTTGTTGTTGTTGTTGTTACTATTGTTGTCGTTAAAGTTTTGCAATTAAAATGCCATTGAGGTGTTCTGTTTGTTGTTGTTGCTTCTGTTGCTGTTGCTGTTTCTTTTTGTTTTGTTTCTTGGCAGCTGGCTTTAATGAGCTAATGGTCTGGGCCATGTTGCTTTCGAAGATACAGTGAGTAACAAAAGTTGTTTGAACAACTTTTTGGCTGTCCATTGTCGTCTAGCGATGATCTATCAAATTATATTAGAAAGTCCGCTGATTTAACTGTTCGGAATTCAAATTTTTAATACTTTTTGAGCCATAAGAAGGCTTAAATTGAATTTTTTTTCTTTTTTGCTATGTGCTCGACTTGCGGATACCCTTTAAGTTAGAGCAACCTTACAGAATTACAGTTGCCTTATAGTAATTTAAAAAATAGAGGTTAAAGGGCTTTTTTTTATGCTTATTAGGGCTGCTTTAATACCGAATACAGATATGCTTAACATTTTATAACACTAAGTACAGGGTACTACGAATTTATATAAAAACTGTATTCGATCAAAATTGTATGCAAATAATTGATAGGATCGTCGATGCCTGTTTTTATTGTTTAAATATATTTGATTGAAATTTATATAAATATGTGCAGGAAATTAATGTTTATTACTCTGTTTGCATGCATTGAAAGGATTTGTAATTGACACTTTTCTCTTAAGCGGTAATCGTTATAAGCAAGCGTTAAAGCGATAAACCCATTCGATAATTACTCGATTAACGATTGTTGCGCCTTACTGATAATTGCATTCCAACACGTTCCACAAATTGTTGACGCTTTCTTTAATAGCAACTTGTTAAACGTGAGCAAAAACCTTTTTAAAAGCTTACAACAAAGTTGATCAACTCTTAGACGAAACTACCACATCTTCCCTCATCCCGCTCCTCCCCCCCCTCCCTCTCCACTTACCCCAACAAGCTGCTGGCTTATGTGAAAAGCGTGAAATTGATGTCAAAGCGACAACGAGATGCAAATGTCAAATGGCGACATGAACAGCCACATGAGCAAAAGCCATCAATGAATTTAAACTTTATGGCATTTGCGTTAACCAAACGACACTTGCTCCATTTTCCATTTCCACAATTTTCACTATTTTTCCGTTTCCCATTGCCATTTCGCATGGCGGTTGTCGTCGCCTGCGTTGCAGTGTGTGAAAAATGTAACAATAATTGAAATTTAATAGCCACGACGACAGCCGCAGTTTTCATGCCACAAGAGGCGACGTCATAAAAGAAATAGTTGCAAAAAGCCGCCAACGGCTGAGGCTGTGGTTTTCCCGCGGCATTGACGAGGTGGGGGAGGTGTAGGAACAGAAACAGAAGCAGAGGCAGTAGGAAAAAGAAGCAAGAACCTCATTCACTTTTACTATTATATTCATAGGCAAAATAAAAAAAAAAAGTTCCACACGTCGCGAAGAGTCGCCGCCGGCTGTGGACTCTATGAAAGGCTGCCTCAAAATAAAACTGGGTCAAAAGCTGTAAATGATATTTGTTCTACTTGGTTTAAGATGTTGTTTTCACACACACGCACACTCTCACACACACACACACACCCACACCCACTCCAACTCTTTTTATGTTTTATGCAAAAAAAGCAATTTGTTTGCCGGAAAACTGCACAGAAATCTGTGAAACTGCATAATCATCTACAACTTCGCTCTGAGCTGAGGGAGTCATTAACTTGACGAGAAAATAAAAGAGAAACAGAAAGAGTGAGAGAGAGAGAGAGAAATAGGTAGACATATTAAACAAGGGAAAGAGAGAAAGATACTTGTCAAATATCGCACTTGATTTGTTGTCCTCAAGTCAAAAATTAATGATGCCATTGAACTCCATTTGCCAGATAATGCAATCTGTTAACGTTAAAACCGTCTACCGGTTGTCATTTGGTAATATGCCGCAAGTCAACTTGTGATCAGACAGTAGTAATTAGCATATGTCTGCTAAGTAACCACATATCATACAAATATATATATACATATATATATTCCTATCTGTTTACACAGACAAACTGATCTAGTCAAGTTGAATGCGCTACGAAAATAACCTGTTCTTTGGACCATATAATTTAGTAGTTCAACTTGGCTTTTGGTAGTTTTAATAATTTGTACACTTTAGCTAAACACTTGGCAAGGCGAAGGTCAAATGAGATATACTCAGAAGATAATGAAATGAGGCGATAAGCTTCAGCACACGCAGCAGCAATTTGATAAGAACCTAAAAATGTTAGGTAGTCTTTTTTAAATTTGAGGTTTAGCGTTATGATAGCATGACATTTAGAGGATATTTAATAATATACAGAAATAAAAATATGTGTACTCAATACACGGAAATTGTATAGCTTTTAGCTTCAATTAGAGTCAATATGCTTGAGAGGAAAGAAGTAAATAGAACTAAGTATACAGAATCTACAATACAAATAAGTTTGCTTAATAGAGTAATTCCTATATTAAATTTGAATACAGTTTTGCGATCATCTTTCTAGATGAATACTATTACGGTTAAACAAATAGCTTATGTTTAAGTTAATTTCTTGTTAATTAAAGAACAATTTAAATTGTTTAAAATAAAATGTTTGAAACAAATGCAAGTCTCTTGAACTATTCAAGCTATTGGCCTAAGTTAGTTTCACACAAATCTTAATGGGAATATTTAGCACAAAATAATTTGTATATGCAAATTTTCAACTCATTTAAACTAATTATATGGGAACATTTTTGCACTTGACAATTGCAATAATTACCATCAAAATTAGCAGTATTGACAATGATACGAATATAACGAATATATAGAAAATATTGAAATCACAGCTGGCAGTTCTGATCAAGTCTAATCTCGTTAGAGTATTTCCGCTTGCTGTTAATTGCCAGCGATTTGTTGGCAGTTGGAAAATATTCAAAGGCCACAAAAACAAATAGACAAAATGAATAACGTGACTCTGCTTCCTGTTTTGGACTTTAGATGTTCGCTCATAAGCAGGAACAGCAAAAGTAAGCATCATTATCATTATCATCAACGTTTGCAAGGAATTTATAATGGGGAATGCTCTATTTAGAGATACTATATACTTTGCAATATTATTATTCTACACTTTTGCTGATAAACTTTAAGAGTACAAAGTTCATTTGTATATGAATGTGTCATGAGTTCATAGATAGATCGATGATCAGTCATACCCAGTTTATGCAGCTAATATTCACAGGGTACAATACAATAATCCACATCTAGGGGCTGAAAACAGCCAGTCGGGTTGTCTGGCGCATTTCCTTGGCACATTATTAATATGCACAACTCAAAATAAAGTTAGCCACAAAAATTTTAATGAAAGCTTTATTAGGTTTTATGAAAACATCAACAGCCGTCGGCAACTCAACGCATTCTCCGTGCCCATCTCCAGTCGCAAGTTCTCTGTATATCAGAAACAACCCATTTCTCGAGAGATTGGAGCTGGGGTTGCTGTCCAGGGGGCGTGGGGGAAGGCAGCGAGGGAGGTCAGCGAGACTTGTCAGGCTGGCCTGTAAATCATATGAACGGGGTCGGCGTGGGGTCGCTTAGCGGGTTCATTGCGGGTCGTCGCTTAATTTATGTGGCTTTGGGTTAGTTTTTGTGTTGTTTTTGTTATTTTTGCTGTTTGTTTGTCTGTTTTGTTTGCTTGTTGCAAAAGTTTTTCCCCTGCTTTAATTTAATTAATGAACTGCCAATTTTCAACTTAAAAATGTGCATGTGCTCGACAACAAGAAGAAAAAACTAGTTCAATTTTTTTTTTTATTATTTTCTATAATCTGCCATTCACTTTATTCTGTTGTTGTTTTATGTTTTTTTTTTCTTTAGGCAAGTTTTTGTTTTCATTAATCAAATAAATTGATATGGAAATGAGCTGTCTACAAAATTATTTAAATTGAATCTGCTTGAACTTTGTCGGGCCATCGATTCTATTTACATAATTAATTACAAATGCAATCATTACTATTGATTTTAAAAATTTTGCAGTGGGCATGTTAGTTTATATGTTTGTAACGCAATGTGCAGTGAATTGTTTGGTGCATTGTATAGTTAACATTTCTATACAATGGGTAATGAAGTTAATTATTAATATATGTAATGCATTGATTAGTGCATTAGTCGAAGTTTAGTTGTAATAATACGCAAGCGTTTTATACATTTTTATTAAAATGGATGATACATTATTTAATACATTAGTCGACGCTTGATTTAATGGTTAACCATTTTAGTTTAACACATAAATCAACTTAAATTTAACTAATATAAAGTATTTATCGATATATATGAAAGATGTGCAATTTATATAATTGTATTTTCCAGGGTATTAAATCAATTTCACCTCAAGCAAATAGCTGAATTCATTGTTTTCATACAGCATACAAACAAATTTTAATTTGATGTACCCATTTTTTATATAATTATTATTTGTGGTTTTTATTATTTGTTTGGGTTTGTCGCTTATGCAGCCAGGAAATGGATAAATCTCACGAAAAGATAAATAGTTTAATAATTTGACGGCAAATTTGCATATAGCAAATAAAAATGTTTACATAACATGATTCAAATTTTTCTATTTAATTAATTTGTATTTAAACAGTGATATAGTAAATTGAATATATAAACATTAAATGTGTTTTTTTGTATATTTTTTGATAATATTTATACTCTTATGAGTCATTTCTAGCTCTATGAAGTACAGTCTAGATCGAATTGACTGTCAGTCTTGTATGTGACATTTACAGGCAATACTACTCATTCATAAGTACAAGCCCATTGGGGCAAAGAATACATCAAAATGTCATTTAGTTATCAGCAAATTCAATTAACTATCGATTTTGATAACAATGGAATGTAATTTATGAAACTAACGAAAGGCAGGCGGGACGAGCAAAGAGACGAACCCCATAAAAACATTTCCACACTATCCGTCTAATTCTAATTAAGCAATTTAATCATATGAAGTCAGTGGACCATTGTGGATAGTTAAGAATAGTGCAGATCGTTGGTTCGAGTGCACTAACCTTTCGCTCTCTTTTCTTTATTCCCTTGCCATCCCTCAGAACGAACCCAAGTCATGAGGTTGACCAGCAATGAGTACAAGGTGACAAAAACAGCATTGGATGAGTGCTGTTCAGGGGATGAGTGGGAAGTACTGTGTTCAGGGGTGTTGCGGGGGTGCTGTAGTGGTTGATTCTCTTCACGACTCTGAGACGAGCGGCAGCCACTCAGAGTCCGGACAATACGTGCGAAAAACGTAGCAGAAGAAAATGTGGAAAAACTGTGGACAGCTGGTGACAAGCACAATTGTTGTTGAGGAATGAATTGGAGGGTGTAGTGCTACTACAGGAGGAGGAGGAAGAGGTGGAGGAGTAGTTGGAGAAGAGGAGGGTTGGTGACTGCGTCTAACTGACTGGCTAGCAACGTGACTAGATGCCAACTGCGGTTCGCCTATCCACGTGTTATTCGTTGCGGTTTTCCCAACGCTTTTCCACCAGCTAGTACGCCGGATACACACGTTGACTGCAAACGGATGTAATTAAGGATTTTGCGTGCCAAAAAGAAAAGCCCCGCACAATTTGCCACTACAATTGTTGGATGAGTGAGAGCGGAACTTGAGACTCAGACAGTTATCAGGGTGTGTTCGAGTGCAAGTGTGTGGGTGTGTGTGTTTTCGATTGAAATTGCCAGGGTTTTCTTTTGTTTGTTGATGTCCAACTGATGGATACTTTATGTTATCGTTTGTACGTTTGATTATTCCCTCATGGAGAAAATGCAGAAAATGTGGCGAAGTTCCTTTAGCAAATGAAGGGTAAGACATGCAAGCCTATAGCAAAAGAAGAAGAGATATGGTACGCATGTAGGAAATGTGTGATTGGCTTGTCATGCTAATTACAATACCATTTTTGTAGTTACAGCAAATTGGACACTAATTATGCGTGGATGTAAATCAGGACTCTTGTAAAATTAAACTTTTTTCATATTTACAATGTCTTTATATCATAGAATCAAGAACTTTTCAACAACTATTTATGTAACATGTCCAAAACAACTTTCACTTCACACTGAATCATTCTTAAAACAGTTGAATGTGAATGATTCACAAAAAGCATCTTGTCAGTGAACAGCTCATTAAAGATTCTAAGCATGTTATAAATTATACGAAATCTCTACCAAAATCACAAAATCAGGCTTAAAATTAATTTGTAAACCCATAAAAAAAGTGGCAACTACAAAATCCTTTAAGCAACAAAGGATGTCGAAGAAACTGTTTTATATGCAACCTCAACGACGACTTTGCTTTTGGTTTGGTCTGGTTTGATTTGTTTCTACTTCGTTTAAAGAATTCGACTAATTTGGTCAAATAAAATCAAGAAGAATTCAGCAAAAAAAAAACAAAACGTAATTTATGGGCAATACACGAAATTTATTCAGAACAGTCAAACAGACGACGACTTTAGGGACAGACTTCAGTCCACTTAGCCCAAGGGGGCTGTATCTGTATATTGTATAATAAAAAAAAAAAAAAAACCAAAAACATGCACATCATAAAATAACTAAATAGACTTAAGATTAGCTGAAAGCAATGGAATGAGAAAGAGAAGTATGAAGATGCGAGCCAAAAATGACGACGCGACTGGAATTTCTACGCAATTTAACTTTCGCATATGCGAATAAATAACTGAAACAAGAGCAACAACAGTATCTGAAATAGCATAACAAATGCGATAACCGGGCCAACGGACAAAAAAGCCAAGCTAACAAGCTCTAAAGCAGTTCGTATAAGTAAACAATCTCATATATATATATATGAATGTTTTTATATATATTGCGTCAACTGATATACGACTCTCGTATACCAAGTTACGTTGACTCAACGTTGATTCAAAACTTTGACAATATTAAACCAATAATGGCTCAGACTTTTTATGACGCCTTTAGCCAAGTCTTAGTCCTCGTTATGAAATCATTAAAAGTATATATTTGTCTTGTTTTTGCCGTTATACTATTGCAGTTAGAAACACATTTACTTTTGAGATACTTAATTATATTCATATCATTTTATTAAGTTGCCGCTTGCGCATTTGAGAGATTAATAGGGTATAGTAAAGTCATCAATTTGGGAATGAGCACAATCAATTTGATTAGCTGAATAATTTTGATTTTTTCAGCTATCGGAAAAGCCCCTAATAATAATATTTGCATTTATACTCGTGTCTAAAAATAAACAAATAGTAAGCGTGACACGTTCAATTGGCTATTGATAAAATGACTGGCAATATTTTGCGAGTGAAGCTTAATGAATTTGTTAATGAATGATTGGATATATATATATGTATATATATAATATATTTATTTAGATATATATTCAATATATACATATATATTGACATAGATTTAAATATAAATGTATGATAGATGCAAAAATTAATTATATGCTTTTATATTACTGAAATTAAAAGAAAAAAAGAATTATATTTCAGTCTTGTAACTTGAATGGTTCATATAGATATTTAAAAGTGGAGCTTATTGCACATCTTTGATATATTCATCGAATTTCGGTTCTGGGAATTCTGTAAGCGGAAAATCATTTTCGGGTTAGAGTATACCAACCTCGACCTTGTAAATATATATTTTCATTGTTATTTTGACAATGTTTCGCACATCGTCTGGCGCATTTTTTTGTATATATTGTTGTTATTATTATTGTTATCATTGTTGTGGTTGCAGCAAGGTTTATAAGTAAACCTGAGGCATCAACATTTGAGATGCCAACCAGTATTGACATTGTCAGTTCATATTATATAATATAATCGTGAATTTAAGCAGCTTTAATATTATATCCACTTATTTTCCCTTCATCGCTTTTTGTTGCATTTCCAGTTCAGGAAGTGGGAAGTTTGGGATGGTGGGATGCTTAGGCGAATGTCCTCGACTCTACTTTGCTTTGCAGGCATGATATTTTTATTATTATGTCGAAAGTTTTTGGCTGCCCAGCGACGATGACAACGAAGGCAGCTCATGTTATTTTGTTATGTGATAAAGATGAACTGGTCAGAAGATATATATATATAAAGAAAAATAAGCCCCCCTCAGAAGCTGCGGCAGTTTCGTTTGAGTATAATAAAAAGGATAAGGATAGCTACAGCTATTTGATGTAATGTGCGGGATTTAATCTTTGAAATTGCGTGTCCCACAAGGCGCTCTGATTTCCTTGTCTTTCGTTTCGTTTCTTTTTTTATGTTCGTCAAAATGTGCCAACAAATTGGATTCTGACGTGCGTAATGAGCGGCATTTTCTTTTGGGGTTTTCATTTTTTTTTTCGACCAAAAGTTTCATGGATATGGATCAGTTTATGGGGTATTAGCATGAGGCGCCTGGAAACATGCTTCAATTGCTTTGGAGGCAATATAATGCAAATTGTGAGAAAATCTCTTTGATTTTATTGTATGTAGTCAAGGTACCGTATGTCAATGCTTATTAATTTAAGTGGAGTGTACATTTTATTACTTGAGTGCCGAATATAAAGAAATTTTTAAAATGGTGCCCAACGTGTGGTTCAATTTATGAAATTAAATCTTTCAGCATTCTTTGAAATACTACCTAAAATTCCATTATATATATGAAAACTCATATTTTAATGTTATTACTTTTGCCTTCAACGAAAATAAGTTTTTACTTTTGACTGGATGAATAAACAGCGAAGCTTTAGATGATATTGCAGTTGACTAGTTAAGTTTATATTTATGTGTATTTCTTTTATTGGAAATTGTTGTTAAATGTGAGAGAGAATGAGAGAGAAAGATAAAATATGTGTTATCTAACACTGAATTAATTACGCGACGTATTAGGTTTGAGTGATAAGTGAAGGCCTTGCTTATCAATATAAACACGAATGGAATCTGATAACTGAATCACACTCAATACGAACAACTCGTCGGATCTCTCTGGAAACCTTGACATGATTGTGCCTTGCATGATGATGGGTAAATACGACTATATCACAGATTGATTTCTTCACATGCATTGTGCTTATGTGTATACACAATATTTGAGTCTATTTTTGTTTGTTACTTTTTTTTGTTGTTGTGAAGTTTCATTGTTGATTTAACACTTGTGCCTATCAGTTTTATGTGCGCCACTTGTTGTTTGTTTTCTTTGAGTTTTTTTTTATTTTTGGGTGCCTTCAAATATGGAAAGACTTTATAATCGTATACGATAAGATGGTTTACCTTGGCTTTGGTTTTTTTTTGACTTACATTATATACCATTTTCTGGCTTAAAAATACATTGAAGATATAACTGAAAAATTGTTTTCAATGTTAATTCACTTTAAGCTGATTTGCTGGCAGAATGGAAAGTTTGTAATCCTAATGAGTTTTGTTATTTAAAAGAAACCTGTTACGCAATTGATTGAGCTCTTAAGGAAAACACATGCGCTGAATTAATTCATTAATTACAAGTAATTAAACTTACTTTTGATCATTTTTGATTGAATGAAACGTTTAATTCTATTCCCATTAATAAATATTTGTTATCACTTAGCTTTAATTGAACGTTTCTTAACTCACTATTCCTTCGTATTTTAATTTAGTTTTGATGATTTTCAAGTATATTTAAACTACACTTGGACTAGTTTTTTGACACAATTCAAAATCACAATGGTCCACATGTGTTTTACTGCTGTCGAGTGAATAGTCATTTGGATGAGAAATTCACCAAATTCCATTACCAATTTTCAAGTGTCAAAAAAAAAGAAAAAAAAAAGATGAAGCAAAATGTAGAACCAAGAAGCAAACGGCATGTGGCGGAGTTTGACAACAATGGTTGAAATTAATCACACCTGGGAACTAAAATGTCAGCACTGTCATCCATGTCAACAATGCGGTTGGTTCAGACGCTTAATATTAGATTTGGGCAAAACAGGAGTGAGAGAAAAAGAGGGAGAGGCGCCGAGGCGGAGGGAGAAAGAGAGAGGCACAGTCCGCGTTCTGCGTGTGCTGTGAATGTCCTCGTCGTCTTACGACAATAGCAATGTTTATTGTCAACAGGCAGAGGTGGTTGCCTCAAGTGGTTTTCGAGTGGGCCATGGAGCTTAGGGGCCAAAAACCACTTCAAGATTGTACGTGTTTCCTTGCCTAGGCGCCATCCCAGGTCCAAGTCAGTCGGTTGAACGTTTAAACTGCGTGTGCAGCACCAGCACCAGCACCACCATCACCTTGACTGCCCCACCTGGACAGGCTTGGTGGGTTGGGCGTGGCACTTCGTTCAGAGTTTGGATGCCGACAAGACGAGGGTCGTCCTTTTGGCCAGGAGTTGTCGTGCGCCTGTTTATACTTTACACTTGTCTGGACATTTGATTAATGATGCTTACGTGTCTGGAATGTTTGCCATTTGTTGTTGTTGTTGTTCTTCTTCTTGTCATTTTCATAAAATTCATTGTCATTTGAGAGGGGAGACTTTTAACAACTGATTTTTATGAGTTGCACATGCAGCGAACAGAAACAATCTTACCTCTAACCGCAGCTATGCTTAATTAACTTGAAGTCTTGGAGGGTTGATTTAACCACCCACCACCCACCCATTTGCCCACCCAAAAACACCACGGATCAGCATGTCTCGAGTGGTTCCAAAGTGGTTCCTGTCGGCGTCTTCCGACACGCCAACTAAGTTATGTGTCTGCTGTGAGTCACCATAATTTCATTTAGCTGCCGGCAGGTTCCGCTTTTCAATTGATTGCACATGTTGTGGCCAATGGTTGAGACAAGATAAGATAATGTATTTGCACCGCCTGAGCCAATTACCTGCCTCACTCAACCGTCAGTGCCATCGATAATATAATTGATAAGTGCTGGCACATTTTGTTGCCATAGAAAACAGAAATGTTTATTAAACATTGTTAATTAATAAATACGATTTGATAATTGCCAGCTAATTGGCTTGTTGTGTTGTGTTCCATGTGTGTTTGCCATTTTTTATGAGTTTTCTATTTTATTATTATTATTATTATCATTATTTTATTTGTGTCTGGTTTTAATTAATTTAAGTTGCAAAACCAATACAATTACATAAATAGTTTTTATTGCAGCAACGGACACACGATATGCCAGACACACACACACACATTTCTATTTGTTTACATCTGGGTGTGTGTGTGAGTGTGTGCGGTGTGTGTATGGCACACACACCTGATGACGCCCTCTTGTAAATGTCGCGTACATTGCAGTAAAACCTAATTGGATTGTTACTACAACAGTCTGTGCCAAATGCCACACTTGCACACTACCCCTAACTTACTCGACCTGAAAAATATGCTAGCAACTATGGGGCATAGTCCTTAGTGCTTTCAGTTGTAGTTGGCATTTGGCATGTAAGTTGTGTGTAGCGGCTAAAATATTATATGAAGATATTTTTCAGAACTAAAGAATCTTTTAGTAGACTTTGAAGTAATTACATAAAGATACTAAGGTACTAAGGTACTAAGGTACTTTAGGTGTAGTCTGTAACGTACAAGAGGGAATTCCTATACGTTTTAACTTAAGATTAACTTGGAGGGATGGGGATACTTTTGAGAGCGCATAGAATACAAACTTTTAAGTAGAAAAACGTTTTCAGCTAGTGGAAGTTACGAGGGGAAGGTTTTTATCACAATTAGGGATTGTAATCCTAGTTTTAAAGTACAGAAACGTCAAATGATGGAATTAACGAAAGGGAACGTTTTAAATCTTAAGTTTTATTTATAACTAAGTTTTCTCTTGTGGGATGTTACGAGAAGTTGAAACAATATATAATATAACAACTTCTTTTCCCAATATAATATACTACTACGATTTGTTAAGCTTTCACACATGTATGGATCACAACTATGGTGTTGCCTAATGAGCTTTGCCTTAACATACAATAAGCTTTTAAAAGCACACTAATACAAGTACATGCGCAGACTTGTATTTTTTGTTATATTTTCAGATTTTAACTATTATAATTATTTCCTACTGCATTTTTTTAACTACTCTCTTATTGTTTAGTTTGCATTATATTACTTAAAGCGTAATTATTAATTTCATGCAACTTAGCTCCTCTCTTTCTCTTACTGCTTCTGTCTCTGTCATTCTCACTTTACTCACTTCTCCATTGACGTAGTCGGCACGTACACTGTTTGCCTGCACTTGAATTGCACATTTGCTTCTCTACTTGTCAAGTGCATGTTTGTTGACGTGGTTGTTTTTGTTGTTTTTGGTGTTGTCGCTGTCGCGGTTACTTTGTGCAAAATTGAAAATAATTAAACCGGAAATTAGTAGAGCGTAACTCGGCTTGGTTTTGACTGTTCCGTTGCCTTTGTTGGACAGCCCTTCCCAGTTTACATTGCGGGTTTGCACTTTTTTTTGTTTTTTTTTTTTTTAGTTAACGCCCCTATTTGTAGTACTTAGTTTCCTTTTTTTTCCCAGAATCCAGCAAGGTTGTTTTAAAGTATTCAGTTAATTACAGAATGAATGTGACAATGTGTGCTATGCGGGCTCTATCGTTTTGTTTTGGACTCGTTCACAGTATTTAAAACTAAATTGCAAAAGCTACATCAACTATTTACTTAGTTTGACATTAAAGGTATTGCATGAAATTATCATATTAACAATTTATGCCATCACTTTCAGCTTTGACAGCGTAATAAATGTTAGGGATTTACATTTCGCTCGTCATTTGAAATGCGTAATTAAGTGATTTTTCATTGCTCGACAGCATAATAAGCTGAAAAATCAACAAAACAAATACATTAGCCAAAGAAAAGTTGACTTGGTGTTGATGTTTTTTAATGACGCTGAATGTTTTTAAACGTTATTAAGCTAAAAGTCCTTAAAAGCCAAGCGTTACATTTATTGGCAATTAAAAAAACTGTTTTGGCAGCGTTTACCAAAGGTTCTCGAGCTTTAAGACTGTTTGCCGCTTTATGTGTTGACATTTTTTGATGCTACATTGAGAAAAATTAAGGTTTAAACAAGTAAATTATTTCTACCTTATTTTTGGGGTTTACTTGGGTTAAAAACAAAGTTAATACATGTATTTTATATATTGTCGAAACAATTACTTGTCTAAAAATTAATTAGTTAACACTTCAAGTTCAAATATGATTAAATATTTTTAAAAATCGGGTTAGTTATAGGCGAGACTTTAGCTCTAGAGAGATTTTCTCTCAGTGTACTTGCTGTGGCATATGCAACAGTAATCCTTAATTGTGGCATGGGTTCTTTACAGTTATGTTTTGGCTTACAGCTTACAGCTTGCTGACTACTTGCTGCTAACTGCTTTCAATGGCAACAATGCGCATCGTCAGCGGCAGTGGCATCGACGTCTGCAACATGTGGCACTAATAACTGTTGCCACTGTGGCGCGCAAAATGTTGTAGCAACTTTTTTTTTATGATGCTGTATTGGCATGCCTTCGCCTTCTTTGTGTATATAAGTTGATGTCCGGTCCGTTGCATTGACGCACGTGCAGCTGCTGCGACAGCAGCAACAGCAACAACATATCTATGATATTGCAACAGCCCGCAAGAGTCTGCATAATGTGCGTGGTGCTACAGAATTGGTGGCATTGCCACGTTTCATGTGCCTTCTTACTGCCCTTCAACTGCTGCATTGGCCTTTCAACAGCTTCGTGCTGCTGTTGCACTAAGCTTATTGCCTCACGTTTGTCGGGTGCCAATTGCAGTGGCCGTGTCGTTTGCCACACGGCCATGCCATCCTGCCACGCAACCTGACTACCAGTCTTTTTGGCCATTTTAATTGATTTCACCGCTTGCTCAGCGTGCACCACAGTCAACACCTTTCAATTGCCCCAACAATGCAACGGAAATTTGCTGTGGCTGCTGCAAACTTGCTGATTAGTTTTCAGCATTTGACTTTAAATCGCATTTCCTGTCTTTGTAATCGTTGTCAAATTTTGTATCCTTTGTGCAACTGTTAATTGATTTTCCACTTGCAATTTTAATTGTTTAGCAATTCAGTAGTTGATGGGAGTTAAAATTTCCACTGCCTAAGAAGGAAAGTAATTTGGAATTATGGCTATTTAAGTAACCGAAAAGGATTATAGTGGAATCATGGATTGATGGACAGAGAGAGAGAGAGAGAGAGCGCATGTTTTCCAATTATGATTAACTGAATATTTAGTATAAGCTTTGAAATTAAGTTTATAAAGCCATTCCATATTTTACTGTGTTTTAGACACTTAATTGGAAATACAAATTAGTAGAAAGTGAATTCAACTCAGAGGAATGTCTAAAATATATTTACAAATAAAATAAATCTTAACTAAAGACAATTAGCTTAAATTCAATATATAGATAAAAGTAGTTTATTTGTGTAGTGATTCCCATAAAATCAACATTTAATTATTATTGACAATCTGCACATCATTTAGTAGAGTCACATTGACATTTTTTCACTCACTCAAATCAAATATTTGCTGAGCAATTACCATTTTATTTACCAATTTTATTTCCATTGTATATTTTCAGGTATGTACGGCTCTGTCTGTTGATACTATTTCATTCACAATTGTCAATGCGTAAGTCTAAAAGCACATTCGAATTCTGAATATTCTGTGGGGGGGGGGGGTTATGGTTACCATCTGAGCAAATAAATATTGAAATTGTTATTTTCGTCACAAATACGAGAAGAGCAAAAGAATTGTGCAAATTCTATGCATTTGTGGGTTGCGGATTGAATAAATAACAAATTTTGTTGGTCGTGTTTGTTTCTTCTGATTAACAAAGAAGAATACGCTTAGTGCCGAGACAATACCCTTTTTTATTTTCTTGCTTACAGTGTATAAAGATTATCTGGTTAAATTAACGTATTCCAAGAAGATAAGATGTCTAAATAAATGTTTCTTTCATTCAGATACTTGTGAGGATATTTTATATTTAGTTTTTTATATTTTATAGATATATTACTTTCCTTCTTGTACATATTAATTTTTGTTTATTTTGATTATACCCTATTTCTACACGTTCACAGCGGGGTATTGGAATTCGCTTTCTCATTTTGTAATATTGTTTGAATTTTGATAGCGCCAAAAGGAAAAATGCAAAACGAACTTGACACAATTTACAAAGCGCGAACCAACAAAGTCTTCAATTGTCAGAATATCTGTGTGTTCGTTTCGTTTCATTAATATATGTAGTAAGTGCGATGTTCAAGTTTCAATTCTTCTTCAAACAAAAAACGTGTGAAAAGAAAAAAACACCATAAAATGCGGTGAGTCAGCTGAGTTAAAAAGTCGGCACCAGCTGTCAGCCAAATGGAATGCGATTTATATGAAATGATGCAAGCAATTTTTAATTCGAATCGCATTCATGGAATAAAAACATATTAGAGTGTCAGAAGCTGAGATTTCAAGTGTTTAATCAACGCATTACAAATGTCAGTATTGTTAATAAGTATAATAAGTATTATTCTTGTGTAATTGAAGCTCAATGTTGATTTACATTTTTGTAATACATAATAGCTTTAAGTTAATATTGATTGATTACATTCTTTCGAAAGAATGAATTGTTTTTCAATTTTCATTGCAACATTTTTCTTTACTTTCATACCTATTATTCTTTCATACTATTTACAACATCTTAACACCGTTTAGGCTCAAACAGCTACAACAACAACTATGCCTACTATTATTGACCCAAACGATAACAACAAGAGATTTATGGATTTCGTAAGGCATCAAGAAATGCGCTGCCCTTAGAAAACGGTGGCTGTGTTAAGTTACAGCATTCGGCTAATTTACATAATGAACTCAAACTCAATGGGTTTGTTGTCTCTAGAGGTGCCAAATTTAGTTGAAACCAGTCGAATGTTGTGCCTATCCTATCTACATAATAATAATTCTTGGTTGACAAAATTGAAAACAAATTTAAATGTTAATGTGAGTTCACCATTTAATATATTCCACAATGCGGCGTCGCCTCAGAGATTAATGAAAACCAAAAACTCCCAAGTGTATCTTCGAGAGGTCGGCCTTGTCATCTGGTTGTGTATTTTGCTGTGTTGTGTGTGTGTGTGTGTATGTGTCTTATGAATGTGTGTGCATTGTCGTCTTGCGATTGTTGCTTAGCGTCACTGAGTACTAAACAACACAAGCGGATCATGTGGCAGTTGTACGTTATTTGCATGTTATTATAAATAATATAAGTTGTGGTCTGTTTGGTGTAGGTAAAATATAATAAATTCAATAAAAATACAAAACTTAATTAAAAATTAAATATTTGAGTGCATAAAATGAGCTATTTTAAAAAGTAATACTCGTTTATGCTACTCGTTGTGATACCGTTCTTTATATCTGCATGCTACTTTTCTACTCATTAAGATACTTTCGTTACCTTCTGCTAACATAGCTCGTTACTTTTATTAAGACAAACAACTTGTTGATATTTTATTACTTACATATATTATTGCATCTACATTACTTTTAATCGCATGTTTCTTTGACTAAACAAAGATGAGTTACTTAATATTCTCACTAAATTGCTTCTCGTTACTTCTAACCGTGACTTCTCCTCAATAATACAGCTCTTTACTACTACTCATAAGATCTGTTGTTTCTTCTGAGTAGTCGATGACGAGTTTTAGAATATCTAGAGCAATTACTCTGACTTCTAAAAACTGACTGCAATTGCATTTAAAAACTTATTTTCAGCTATAAAAATGACTGCAGCCCTCCCACAATGAAATATAATCCATAATGTCTTCATCTCGTGTCTGGCATCAATTGAAAATCATGATTATTTGCCGTTGAGCTGTCATCACTTTTATGGGCAGCCAATGTTTAAATTTGACATTTGCTGCGATTAAGAGAGTTCCCAAAAAAATCTCGTTTGTTTACTTATGTGTGTGTGTGTGTGGGTGTGGGTGTGTCTGCCTCTGCATGTGTCTGTGTGTGTGTGTGTACTCGTATGTGTATGTAGACCTGGCATGTAAACAATGAAGCGGTTGCAGCTTCAGTGTGTGTTTTTTTATGGGTCACACCAGCAAAATATACAAGAGACAACACACTCATATAGGAGAAGAGACAGGCAGTGGAGAGCGAGGCAGAGAAAGAGATAGAGGCGAACTCATTGAACTGTGCGTCCAAGCGCCAGCAGTGATGTGGAATTAATAAAGCGTAGCCGGAGTGCAGCTCGGGCTTAGAACAAACAAGTGACAACAACAAATGCAGACACACACACATATGAAAGTGTTCGAGAAAGAGGGGGGACAGAGCTAGTGTTGTCAATTCAGCTATTTTCCCGCCAGTTCCTGGAGTTTTACGAATGCCAAACGCGGACAAAATTGTTAAATAGCGACTGCCGGAAATTATAGCTTTATTGGCAGTTGAGTTAGAGAAGGTCGATAACCTTTTAAATTTAAGAGAAAAATGTTTCCATACTATTAATAATATTAATTAGTGCCGAATGAATTTTGAGGCCAAATCAACAATCAAAAATACCTTTAGTTTACAAATCGGTTAAGTTTCTACAAAGCTATGACAGTCGACAGTTGTTTTTTAAAAAGACAAAAGAGAGTTTGGTTTTCAATTTAAAAACATACAAATATATTTTGTATATTAATAACAATCTTTAAATCGAATACTAAAATCAAATAAATATATTTATAATATTAATAAAAATCTGAATGTAGAACCAATTTACAAAAAAGATTAAATCGGCTGAATATTGGTACAGATCCAGAATGTTTATGCTGTTCACTGAGTACAGGGTATAAAAACAAACTAAAAACTAACATATATTTGATTTGGCTATCCTTTTCTAGTTTCTAGCTTCTTTTTTAATGTTTATATAGCTTTCTTAGGCGCTGAAAAGTTGGCAACACTGGTTGGCAGTTGAAGCTGCAGTTTACTCGGCTCGCAGACACTGAACAGAGTCTGAGCTGATGCTATAAAAGCGATTTATTAATGTCAGTCAGACAAGTGGCGGTTGGCGTCAGCAGCTCTTCTTGGAGCGGGGGGCAGCAGCTGCTGAAGTGTGTAGAGTGGAGAGGGCGGAGGAAAGACAGAGGGGTGTGTCAGATATTGGGTGTATAGTCTCTGCCACAATGCCAGGCGCATGTTTGTAATCATGTTGCTGGTGATGGGGCAACCAGCTCATGTTGCAACTGCTGTTGCTGTTGCAGTTGCAGCTGATGATGCAGACGATGATGATAATAATAATGATGATGCTGTTGCTCCTGTTGCTGTGGCTGCTGCAGCTGTTTGCTCAACTTGCTCGTGTGTGTATGTGGGTGTCTATGTGGGCATCTGTATGTGTAGCGTTTATAAACCCTGTAGAACGTTCTCTGTACAGAATTGAACTATTATTGGATGTGTTGCTGTTTTAGAGAATTATTGGAATTATTATTGGCACTAAGAAGTTAATATTCACTTATTAGATTATTGTTTAAGCATGTTGGACACAAAGAGAGAGAGAGAGAGAGAGAGAGGGAGAGAATGTTCGAAAGAAGCAGTGACACAATAGATAAATATTGGAAGTAGAACATTAAAGAATAATGCACAGGGAAGTATTGAAAAGATAATAAAAAAAGATAAACGTCTAAAGACAAGATATTAAGAGAAAGAAATTAATGAAATGATAGAGAAAAATCAGATATAGTTGGCAGAGATGGAAAGCTAAGAAAAGTCAACCGAGAACAATGGTAAAGAAAAAAGTACTGGAAAATAAATACATTGTTGTGAATGACGAAATCTAAAACCAGTAAGACGGAAAATAGAGTAAAAAGGATAGTTTTGAGGGAACACAGATAGATTGAAGCGAATAAAAGTGAAAAAGAACAATAGGAAAGAGAGTAAATAGAAAGAAAATAGAGAGATACTAGAGAGTGAATAGAGAGTGAATAGAGAGTGAATAGAGAGTTAATAGAGAGAGAAGTAGTATAGCGAAAAACAAAATATCAAAAACAAACAACTGATGTTTGCTGCATTATGCGGAAGTCATTCGGTTCTCCGTAGTTCCTCATTGGCTTCGAGTACTGCTGGGATGTTGTTTGTGTCGTGAGCACACATACATGCATTCTGGCAACTGTGGCACTTGCACGCATGCAGCAAGCAGCGTTTGCCTCTGCAACATTAATGTTGATCACATGCCAACACTGTGTACATAGACTTGTCATTTTCAGTAGCAACAGACAAACAGACTCATCCTTAGCATCTGCCTCCCACGCCCTTAACACACACACTTACACATATTCACCCGCACACACACAGAGAGACACGTATATATATGTATATATTCCCCTTGTCTTATTGCCCCCGCTCCCCGTCTTGTCTAGACATTTCTTCTGTTATTTATTAAATTGTTGCACTGATTGTGAGATTTTTAAATGCCGCCTGTCCCGCAAAATGAAAGGGCGGTAATTTTCTTTTGTGCATTTATTTACTTAACTGTTTTATTGTTGATGCTTTCCATCTTCATTTTTTTTCCTGTTCTTGCTGTTTTTCTTGTGATTTTCATTGGGATAGGGTGAACTTTACGCGTCACATGTGTGTGTGTGTGTGCATTTGTGTTTGCCTTACGAATTGAAATGTTTGTTTACTATTATGATTTGGGAGTCTCGGCGTTTGTTTGTGTTTTGGTGAAGTCGTTGGGCATCGGAAATTCAATAGAATCATTAGCATGTGACATTTATGGTAGCTCTTCTCATTTAGTAGGTAATGGGCAATAAACATATAGATAAACACTTGAAATTAGTCTGTAATGCGCAGACAGTGTTGAAATACATATGAAACAGAAGAAACTTCATTGAGATTAAATATGTATATAATTAATGAAGAAGATACTGAACTTACTTAATAAATTTTAATTGCAGCTATTAATCTGGCATATGAAAGAAAAGAAATTAACTGCCATTTCAGCAGCAAATGTGATTAAAAACTCTTCAAGGAAGCTTTAAGTCAGTGAAAAATAATTGCAGATCATAAGCTGATAGCTCAGATAGTAAAGTGCAATTTTATAGCACATTTCTATATATACATATATGTATATAAGATAAAAAAAAATAAATCACTACAAAGTCTATGCAAATAACTCAACGATAAAGTGCAATAAAATGCAATTTAAAAGTTTTAACCAGTTCAATTGGAAGTTCTCGGCAAAGTCCATTGATATACGCGAATGTATCTGTATCTAAGTGGTTTCTACTTCTTCTTTTTCTGCGGGGCTTGGTATTAATTAACCGCCAAGCCAAGTGAGGGGAGTTGAGGCTCACTGTCGAGTTGAACGGGCTGGAAATCCTTTGCGCCAGGTGCTTCACGAGCGAGCGAAAAACTTTTACTTCAACTTTGACATAAATAAGTGCACTCGTGACTTCAGGAGAGCAGATAAACCACGAGGAAAAGGAAATGTCAGACCAATTCGCACACAAACACACTCACACAATGAAAGAAAACAGGAAAGAAGAGGAGAAAATGTGTATATACATATATATATATATATTCAAATTACTTTTAAATGGGAATTTATTTCGTAGTTTATGTCGAAAGAAATTAGCAAAAACCCCAACACATTTTTATGCAAATTGAGCAAAAATACGAAAGATTGCAAATCGTTTGCCGAGTTGTGATTGTGACAAACAAGTAGGAAAAAAAAAACACAGCAGATGATATTCCCACATGGTAATAGAACAGAAGCAGAAATATCTAAGGTTAAAGTTGGAGGCAGTGCTGCAATAACACACACAGACACATAAATCACACTCAGACTCTGGCAAAAAAGTAAAATAATATTGTAATCAGTAGACCAAAAAAATGTTTTTGATAAGGGTTAAGAATAACAAGCGGCAGAGCAAGAAGAAGTCGCAATACGCATATTTCACACACCCACACTTCCACATCACCCTCAAAAGTGACCCTAATATTGTTGTTTAGTGTAGGCAGGGAATGTATAACAACAAAGGAAGTAAAGAGTACTGTATACAGAATGCTCTGGTGTTGGTACAGTCAAGTAGATACCCTGTAACATAGACCTACATTCCTTCTACATTCTTTCATCTACTCATTTCTTATAAAGTAGATTCTGAAATAATTTCTGTGTCGTATACTTAATATTGTAGAGAATATCTACCTATTGTCTCACTCATTGCATGCACAAGAGTTTATCTTACCCGTTCCATCTAACTTTATAGGGTATTGAGAAATCCAGAAGAATAGCAAAAATGATGTGGAAAATGTGAAAAATGTGCAATTCCATGTTTACTTTTTGTGTTTATTTGACTGAAGGCTCTGGTAACTGAAACCGGGATCTGGTTCTGGACTAGGTTTAAGCCTTAGCCTTCATCTTGGGCTTTTCGGTTTCTGTTTCTGTTTCTGTTTCAGCTTCATATTTTGTTTCTTTCTTTTCAGTTGTGTGTGTTTTGGTCATACAGTTGAGTGAATTTGACAAATTGTAAAATGGCACAGGGCAAAGAAAACATTTGGGACAGTTTTGCACACATACATGTTCCCATGAGAATAGAAAGAAATACAACCGAATAAAATGTATGAACTAATGATTATTAATGCTCATAAGGATTTATGAAAAGTCGAGGGTTTTCATTTCGGTTAAATTGTCTGAGAGATGGGCCTGTTGCCTTTTCTGAAAAGTGTCATGCAATTGAAAAGGAAAAGGTTACAGTTGAAGAATAATGGGAAGGGTAAAGAATGGTGCACAATCTTATTAAGGTAACATTTGTAAAATGTTTTCTTTACATTATTAAACCATTTTAGGACAATTCTGCGTAATTAAGTGAATTTGTATTCTTATGTTTATTTATTACACTTTTATTACTATATTTGTATAGAAATTAATATTCAAGTTTTCAGCAATTAGGTGTTTTATTAATTTGACCAATGAACTGAATAATTTTGCAATTAAATTAATTTGTTGAAAATTAATAACAAGAAATGGCGTGCACAATTATTTGCATATTAAATTACAATTAGTTATAGATATTTTGCAAATTCCATAAACATACTTGTGTATAGTATAACATGATATGGTATCGCATTGACAAAGCAAATAATTACAATTCAACTGGCGAATACACAAATAGAAAATGAAAATATTGCGCCGTATTTCATACATTTGAATAACAAACCTAATTGCTGTTAATGAAATGCAATAAAATCCAGAAATGCAAATTCAATTGTATAGTTAGTGTGATAAACAATATAAAACGGGGGTGAGGTTTGTCATCAGGGTTATCAACAGATTCCAGTTAAACATATATATATATATAGTATATAACACATTTGAATATACTTAAAACCAGAATAAAAATAAATGTGCTAATAACAAAATGACTAAATCTCATAACGAAGGTCAAAGAATTCTGAGGGAGAACAGATTATTTCAAAGTTTTGACATTAACTTTGCGAATTATCAACAGACAATATTAATTTAGCAATTCTAAATGCTAATTAATAAAAAAAAGCCATTTAAACTAACATCTAAAGCTTAAGATTAATTAAGAAAAAAATAAATAAAATAATTGACAAATAAGCTTTGAGCTGCAGGCGACAAACAATTTTGTAGAGTTTTTAAGGGCAAACTTTATGGTGCAGAAGCTTCTGACCAGTTTTTTTTTACACTCTATACAAAAGAGTTTAAATAAATAAATTCGCTGACAAGGACAACACAATAAAGTATGTATATAAAAAGAACATTGCCAATATTCTCTTTCAAGAACTAGACATTTTTGTGTAGAGCATCTTTTAGCCGCATTCTATTTTCCTTTAGTATGCTTATATTATATAATACTACTTTATTTTTTATTTTTCCCCTGTTAAGTGTACTTTCTTCCTTCTCGACTTTATCCCATGGCCAGTGCCAAAAATACGCTAACCCATTTTTCGGTATGGGAAATTGCCGAAAACTTTCTCGTCTGCTGTTGATGCTAATGATTGTTTGATGTGCCCCCAGCACACCGAAAGTAGACATCAACGAGATGGGGAGGGTCAACAAAAAATTGGGCTGTGTAAACGTATAAAAAAGAGAGTGCTGACGCGCTAAGAAGAAGAAGCATTGAAGCATCGAAGCTTAAATAAATACGAGTACAACGACAAACTGCCGTAACAACTTGCACTGTAAATTTGGACATCCTTCTGGTCTCTGTCCATTTGGGATTGCCCTTTTTGGCGTGTCCTCCTGCGGAGGATGTGCAAGTTCCATGACAAAAGTTTCGTAATTAAAACGCGGCCAGTGCCAATTTCGACTGGTTGGCTGCCTGCAACACTTTGTGGCACAGAGATAGACAGTTCTGTGCTGCACTGTAAATCAAATTCACTTCACCATTTTTTTTTTATTTAGTTATCTATTTATTTAGGAACTATGTGGATGTAGTTTTTTTTTTTTTTTTTTTTAGAATTTTATAAGTTTAGTTGCTCTTAATTAAATTATTAACACAACTATTTATTTTCTATTGTAGTTCTAGTTCTTAGGTTTAACAGGAGGGCGACAAGTCTGAAAGACGACCACAAGCAGATCAAAAGTTTAATTTCTTGCAAGCTTTTCAACTAAAATTGTTAAACAACTTAGCAAACTTTACAACTTTCACCCAAATAATTTCCTGCAAAAGGGACACACTGAAATTCTCACCTCTTTCCCTATGATAATTTACTAAACACACATACGCACTCACATCAAAGTATCTGCTTTCATTGTGAGCTAAACTTTTGTAGTTTTGTGAACTTTTATGCAACCTTTAGAGACTCACTAAAACACACACTTGACCCACAACTCACTGGGCAATAGACCACATAAAACTATCAGTTTAAATGATATAATGACTACAGACAGTCATATAAATGCAGTCAGACAGTTGTAAAGACGACATAAATAACGATTACACAAATTAACAAAACCTGACCAGAAGAGAGAGAGAGAGAGAGAGAGAATCGGAGGACAGAGAAGGAACGCCTAGAGACTTCAGCTGCCAGAGGTTTCTAATTAAAAGTTACAACCCCTAACATGGAGAAAAAGCTTTCCCATTTTCCACATTTCGTTTGTTCCCTTGCCACATTTCTGATCTCTTTTCGGTGTATGTTTCGGAGTATGCAAAAATATTGTTGACAACATGAAATTAATTTTACCCTTGGGAGTTCCTTTTATTTCTTGCTTTTTATTTGTGGGAGGGTAACAAGAGTTAAATTCACACATGCGTTGGAATTCATAACTGGTTATCGCTCTGGGGCCAACATGTTACACACTTGCATTGTTTTTGTCCACTGGTATAAGGTACATTCGTCTGGGGCCCTGTCTGGGGTATTTTTGTAACATGCTTTCCAGAGCATTTTTGGGGAGGACGGACGAACAAACAAGTCAGCGAACCAAAAGCAATTAGAGACCAGCTAGCGATAAGCCACGACAAGAACAACATCAACAACAACAACAACAGTAGCAGAAACAACCAAAACAAATCCACTTGACTCTCCACTTTTTAGTAGTTGGTTTGATTTGCATTCATGTGGTAGGTTTCTGACTGCTTTCAAGTTTGTTGCAAACAAATCGCAAACCGTTTATATTATATCGGAACAAAGTTCATTCATTAGCTTTGACCATTTTGTGGAAACCATTTAAGGTGGTTTTCCCCAAAGAGTTTGTCATCTCATTGACCGCAAATTAGTAACTGTAAACAAGAAAATAATCGAACAATTTTGTTGCGGCCACTTCTCATGTGTTTATCCCCTTATTTTAGACATTTTTACGAAGCCGCAATACAATTTTGTTCATTTTACATTTGCCCTTTATTCATTATTGTCGGTTTAACAATGCATGTTATTATTAACTAACAAAATTCATTAGAAAATTCATTAGTACAAGAAGTAACAAAATAAAAAAAATATAAAAATAAGTACAATATTAAAAAAAATTGATTTTGCATCGGCCGGGAATCGAACCCGGGCCGCCCGCGTGGCAGGCGAGCATTCTACCACTGAACCACCGATGCTGTGTTGATTTGCAGTTCACAAAGCATAAATAAGTATTGCCTTTCTCTTGATTAGTTTGTTTTGTTGACTGCTTAGCCCAGGCGAAAAACTGGTTGTCTCTGCTCAACGCATGCCTATAATCAATTCATATTTCCAAGTATATTAACTAAGTATAAATGATAAGATAAGTCAACGAGCTGTCCATCGATCACATCAGATTTATACTTAAAAATAAACATAGAACTGTCAGTAAATTGATAAGCTTGACCTTTGTATTACATATGATTAAGAGTGAATGTAAAAAAACAACAGGAATTACACTGGCTTACATATTATGTACATAGATACAAGAAAATTCAAAAACATTTCATTATGGACGCGTTTGGGCAATTTAAAAGTGAATTTCGCTCATTATTAATGGCAATTTGTAAACAAAATAATATTCACAAAAGTTGCACAACAGCAAAAAATTAACTAAATTGTTTAAATTGCAAGAATTCTAATAAGCGACTGAGACAGTAGAAGACAGAGACAGAGACATATAAAACAAAAATGGCAAGAAAAGTGCAAGAGAATAAACATTAAAAGAAATTAAATTCCAAGCAAATAAATTAATAAAATAAAAAAAAAACTTGAAAGTGTTGTACAACAATAAGAAATAAATGCAAACAAAAGAATTTAATTTAAATGCAAATGAGAACAAATGAAAAACAAAACTGAGATAGGGAAGGCAGAATCCCATTTATTCGTTGAAATTGTTTTTGCTAATTTGTATGTGACTTTTTAATTAGTCCGATTGATGGCTGGCCAACAGGTTTCGGGTCACATTTGGTGATTATACAAAATGTTTGAGGTCTGGCCCAAATATCAAATCACAAATTTGCTGCTGAAATCTGCATAATAATGTCAGACATACTCTTGTTATCACATCTATACTACATATTACGTATACGTAAACCTAGTTGAGTTGTCTGCTCGTCCGCAGACTTGTTGGCCAAATTAGTTGTCAAATGCAAAAAGGCTAACGGCAAAGCGAACAACAACTAGTTCAATTGTTCGTTGTCGTTGCCGTTATGACATGGCTCGTTAAGTCAATTGCGTAATTAACATTCGTAAGCATAACCAACAGAGGCAGAGAATACGTCCATCTCTAGGACCGCACTCAGTCTAATTGAAATTAGTCGAGGGGCAACCATCAAAATCTTCCAATGCATCAGCAAGCCGAAATGAAAACAAGCTCAAGTTGGAGCTCAAACCAAACCTGAATTTCTCTTTGTCGGGAGCTTTATGCTGTAATAAGCAAGTAATTCATAATCATACCCTTACCTATAATCAAGACAGGGAATATACTATGCATGATACTATCTATGTATGCAAAGTATCGACAGTTGAAAACAGAACAATCTTAATTTTAAGCAATGTATAGGCTAGGAGACTGGTAAATAGATAGTTCTAAATGTAAATGCTGTTTAAACATTTGCCATCTTGTTGCAATCCCTTTCAATTTGTTAAGAATTCCTGACCACCTTTTCTCATTCAACATTAATTTTATAATCGAATTAATAATAGCAATTTTTTTAATGGAAATTCTTAGTCGACATACATTAGGACAGATTTGCCAGCTTATATTTGTTGGTTAACAGGTATTTTATAGTCGAGCTTAGTTTAAATGCTTAGACCTAATTTAGTTTTAGTAATGCGCCACGAGATGCTGCATGTCATTAGCATTTGCAGTTTCCATTTTGAGATTGGATGCGACAGACTGCAAACAGTGCACCACTCAACGGTTGAGGGTAGTGCACATGTAATTAAGAGAAACCCACTAAGTAAGTACTCTTCTTGCAGTCCCATTATTTACACAAACTCTCAGTGTTTTCTCTTGTAATAGGCTTGGCATTTTCTCTATGGAAATAATAATAATAATATATTATGTTGATTCGAATTGCAATTCAAGTATGAAAATCCTTGCCAATAAGGCATTTTCATTGTTTGCCCGCAGAGTAAATTAATATGCTTACAATGGAAATAATGCAATTTATGTTAGACATGAACATTTTCGCAACTATAACATTAAAAGCTTATTTTGCATTGATGATTGATTTCAAATTAAATTATATTTCACCTTTGGTTTATTTACAGGTAAGCCAAATTGAATGTACCATGTACTGCTGACGTCTTAATGGTAATGTTAAATCTTATTATATGAGTTGTGTAATATATTTACCAAGAATTAATTAAATTAGAATATGTTCGAATGAACTTGAATAATACGAAGAATGAATGATGTATGATGATGAGACTTGAGGAGTAATGATAATTCTAAAAAACAATATACGAGACATTTAAAAGAAATATAATTAAATATATTATATCAAACGATTGAAGAAAGTGGAAATAACCTATAGAATTTGATATAAATTTGTATAATCTTAAACCCAAAATACCCAAGAACCTTTAAAAGTTTCCCAATTTTATGAATAATACAAAATTAGAAAAACCCCGGAACATATTGAAATTAATACATATATTGGGAATTAAATTTAAAAACAATTTCTCATTGTGTTTGACTTTATGAATAATACAAGATTTATATGCAAGCCTTGTTGCTTATCAAATGCGGTCACAAGATTTGTAGGCACATTCCATATAAATATGTGAAAACATGTAGAAAAGTTTATCGAACTGAAAGTCATCTAGAAATGCGTTGTTGTTACGTTCTGTGTCGTAGCTGTAAAATATAGAGGAGTATGAGTCTGTAGTCACGCCGAAAACTACTTAGCTGCTCGGTGATAATTTACCCAGCGGTAATTACATAAACACAAAATTTAACTCACTCACAGTTTCCCAGCGTATTCAACAATTGAATGCGCCATAAAACAAATAGATGAAGAAATGACGAATATGAAATACTCTTCATTTAGACAATATTTTGTTTCATTTCAATTCCTGCTGATACAAGTAAATGACAAGGTTAATCAACACAAAATGTACCATCTATTGGAGAACAGAAAACTGTTTCGATTAGCGTTCAATTGAGTGCACATAACTGTTGATGAGCCTGGCACCTGTTAATTGAACTGCTCCAGTTTTTTTTTTTATAAATACAAATAATAAGAAACTCTGCCTGTTTCATTAGGTTGGAAATTATTCGTATATCTAGAACTTTATACGGTTCATTAGCAAGTCAATTGTGCATAAATTGAAAATTATTTAGCAAATTGATTGTGTGCTATTTGTTGTATCTGTAAGATACTTTTTGCGCCTGACACTTAGATTCACCTGCAGCTAAATTCAACCAAGCCTACAGTACTAATTTATGTTTTTCATTAGCAATGTGCTAATGTGGTTGGTCAACGGACTGACCGTAAATACTAGTTCTCGCTTCCAGTCAAGTATGAGTACCTGTGTTAATTGCACTGATTACAACATTCATAGCACGATAGCAGAAAGTTCAGCAACCCAAAAGGCTGGGTAAACTATTTATTATAATGTAAAAAAATTGATGCATCACGATAGAGTTAATTAAGTTATAATTCTGTGTATTTTTAGAGTTTTACAAATTATATAACAGATTTATAAATTAAATATATAATTCGCATACAAAGTAGGTTAGATATAAAACGTAATATTGGTATGAATTGAGAGAGTATGGGGTATATAATATCCGGTATGCGCAATTGTTTGCAGTATCAGTTGTTTTCTTAGCTTATCAGTTGACTTTAGATACAAAACACAAATAAGCTGCAATGCAGCTTAGAGTTAACAGTTAATAGCTATAAAACGGTGGGATCTAAATAGATTTTGAATTAAAAGTAAGTAAATTGCGCATCTGTTGTTATAAAAGTACTACTACTATATAGTATAAATGACTGTACAGTTGCAATTTGCTTTTCACAAGCTCTGCGGACATGTTTATTGACTGCAATTATATTTAATTTTTTGCACGGGGTTTTTCCCCGATTATGTGACGACCACAAATCACAGTTGTACTTATTGCTTTCCATCGTGCTTCAATTGCATTAAATAACATATTAAATACAAATGATTATCAGGAATTTCAATTGTTGTTTTTATTGTGATGTTCTCCGAACCCAGTTTAGTATAGACTCTAAGCTTTGACGGTTTGCTTATTGTTGATGGGGAATTTCTGATATACTCTTAGGCAAGTTTAGTGCAAAAATAATTCTTTACCAATGCTATGGGTTGTATTAAGACTCAAGGCAAAAAATAAAATAGGTTTAAGTATAAACAAAACGCCGATTACATTCAAGATTAGTAAAAATTACGTGTAGGTATTATAAATATTAAAAGGGCAGTCTTTTTGTGAAGCTCAGCAGAAATTTATCAAGACTTAAGGCCTAGAACCATTTCCGTATCATTGACCCAAATAAAATAATACGAAATTATATAAAGTTCTTAGTAAATAGAAGTTCAAAGGAACTTTTTTATGGGAAACAGTTTTAATAAAGTTAACCCACTTTTACAATTTATAAGGTGATCAAGTAAATCTAAATTTAATACTTAAAATTATATGATTTTGAAATGCACATTAATTTAATAACGCTTTATATGGAATTCAATTATTTGGAGAGTAACAAAAAGGAAGAAACGATGACAAAAGTACAGTTAAGATATAACTTCCGCTTATGGACACGTGCCACTTGACAATCAATTGAAAACTTAAATGAATAATACCACGCAAAATGTTGAACAATTCAAGGTTGTCACTTGAAAGTTGTTAAGTTTATTTTTGGCAATCGAAATGCCGAAATAGTTGTTATTTGTATATTTGTAGTATTTTTTCTACACTTTTAAATTAAATAAATTCGATGCGCTCACAGAAACCGAGTATAATTAAACTCACTGAAGAAGTGAACGGACCATGAAACGCATTTCAATGTCAATGAACATGCAAATGAAACTGTAGATAAAATTCAAGTGCCAGCGTCACAACTCACTGACAACTGATGCCACTTGGATAGTTATAGTCTCTATATATAAATATAAAAGTATATAGTATATAGTGTATACTATGAAAATGTTGAAAGGTTTGCTATTGAGTCTGTCTGTCTCTCTCAATTGAATTGTGTAACTTGAAAATGTTAAAATATAATTTAAAAAAAACAAACCTCATCGCATGTCGAAGCTACTCAAGATGTTTGCTGGCTTTTGAAGTTGTCTGAGGCAAATTATACTCGTAAATGTCTTGTCGGTATATCTTTGAGTTGTGTTCATTGACTGCCTAAAGTACTAGCTATCGACCATAGCCTTTGATCTTTTGTTTGCGCTCACCAAATTTTGACTAATAACAGAGAACATTAATTTTTCGAGGTCGTCGAAGGGCCAGATCTTCACTCAAATGAATGTATTCTTCAACTGCACATGCTAATAAGTTGTTTATTTAATTTAGCAACTAAGCAACATTAGATAATTACTTAAACAAACGCTTGTACTAAGACTTTAGGCATTCAAATTGGCTTTAGCTTGCCAAAAATGTCGTTTGACCTTAAGATTGAAGCAGCTGGTAAAGTTAATTAACTGTTTTTTATTATTTTTATGATTTTTAACTTTATTTTATTAAATTTTGTTTAATTTAAATACTTAAGTTTGCATAAGAATTTATAAAAAAAAATGTAAATGAGCTCAGTATTTCCATTTGTATAATATCAATGTGATTATTATTGGAATTCCTTGAATATGCTGAAAATATTGAGTTGAGAATTTGCATTAAACCAAATAATAAAACGCATTTAGAAAAAACATTCAGGAATGAAGAAAGCAATTCGAAGTAAGTAATTCGAACACAAGTCTCACATATTTCCATATGACCTGCTTTACTTTTTTGTTGGATTTGGTTTGGGGGCAAAACGAACATGCATATGTATAACAGATGAGTTTATGAACACCTTAGTCAAGCATAGGGCAATGTGGCATGTGGCATGTTGTAAATGCGGCCAACGAGAGAGAGACGCTTAGCTAAGTTTATGCAACTTGCCTGCCTCCGTGCTTGATTTCCAATTTTATTTGCCTTTGATGCCTTTATTTCAGTTCGATTTTTACACTTTTGCCACACACAATCCCTCATCAGCCCTTTTTCTATAGCTTTCTCTTGCATTCCCCTGTCCTTTCATTTCTTTGGCCTATTCTCAGATGCAATGTAACCACACTTTGAGCTCGCCAGGTGCTATACTGACCGAGTTTTGCCACTCTGTTAGTCAAATGCAGCAGACTCTTTGACTCATTCTCAATTGGCAATCATATGTAGGATTGGCATGTTCAATTGAAGCTCTGGGAGATTAATTTGCGTCGAAATGTATTTCCCAGAATTTAGCTTTCACATTTTTGCCTTGGGTTGCACCTAAAATTGTTGCCTTTCTCCAGTGGAAAATGATAAGTGGAATCTGATGTATTCAACTTGTTCTTGTTCTTTGTTCTATCTGTTTCAAATGTAGTATCGAAGATTTAAGTCACAAATAAATCTACACTTATGTTCTGGGTTTTAGTTTACATTCAATCTGCCTTAAGCCCATTTACAAGACTCTTTACAGCCGGTAAAAAATCTTTCTCATTGTCTAAAAATAGATTCCCTTAGCAGCTTTTCCATATTTACAATCTTTTACTCTTTGTCTATGCCAAGGGATAGTTTTAACATTAAGTTAACATCTATGGATCAATAATTCTGCCATGGGTTTATTAAGTCTGTGTAAATAAGATACGCACCACAAATGGAACTTTATCTCTTGTCCAGCGATTATGTGTGGTTAAAATGGAGTTATAGCTTGCTGTGGATAAGGTTACAGCAGTTACACACATACACACACTCACACACACAACCATTTGTTGTGCTGTCAGAGACCTATACTCTGTTGTCGCACACAATAAACTCATACGCTCTGAGTGCCAAAAAAGCAATTTCGCATAAAAGCCACAACAGACAAAACCAAAGGAGCCCCAAAAATGGCGTACAAAATAGCCGCAGATTCATTCCCAATGACAGACATATGAAAATAATGCGTGGCAAATTTTCAACGCAGTTACACAATACACAATGCTGCCTTCTAACTGCTCCCACTTTCCAAATGGAACCCCAGCCCTAACTAAACCAGAACCAGAACCGGTCCAAACTCAACTCAACCAACAACAATTTCTCGATTTGCTGGCAAGGGACAGACATGGGCAAGGACTAAGCCAAAAAATCTCATTCGCCAGGCTGGCAAATTAGCATACATGTGGAAATGTGTGAAGCAATTACCAAAACACAACAGCAAAAACAACGACACAAACCGCAACCCTTATTCACCTCCCCCTTTGGGGTAATTAGAGCCAGAATTGCATTGAATGCATTTGGCTGAACGATATCAAGTGGCCATAACTTGTGCCCTAAAGCCAAATTCAATTGTTTGTCAATCAACAGACAAGCATAAATCGTATAATCATGCCACAGGCAATTTTACCCCCCATTGACTTCCCTCCCATTCCATTTCAACCCCCTGCAAGAAATTTCCTAATTGTAATTTTACTCTCAGAAAGAAATGCTCTTAATCTGCATTTGTGGAATTCAAAATGGGGTTGGCTTACATTTTGTAACTCTTGCACTCTTTTTTAACCCCTTTAACTCCTGTTGACCCATCAACGTAATGTTACTGCAATTTAATGCTAAAGAGTTTTGCGGTTAATGTGAAAATTAAGTGCCATGTCAATTGCAATGTTTGTATGTCAGCGCATGTATTTGGTTGGAAGTGAGTTTCTCAGAGAGAGAGAGAAAGAGAGAGAGTGAGAGAGAGAGCGAGGGAGATAGAGATTGAGAAAGGGAGAGACGGACATGGACAGAGCTATGGACACGGAGTTCCCATAAGCGTTAGGAATTGCTGACATGTTTAAGCTTTTGCCATACACCTCACTTGTCATTTAATTATTTGGGGCTTTGCATGCGGACTATAGATTTGACATACATATTTACTTATCAGTCTAGTCAAGTATTTTGGTATTTCTATAAACAACAAAGTGAACATGAAGGACACAGAATATTAGAAACTATTTGTAAATGATTCAGTTAATGCGATAAGTTACTTAGCTTATTAAAAACATAATAAAAATAGCACTAAAAGTGGCCATGGAGAGCAGGAAATTCAAGTTAATGGCAGTTTGTTTATTTAATTTAATTATTTCGTTTCTTATGTTGTTGTAAAGTAAAAATTTATAAATTTTATATATAATAATATATGTTTTAAAAGAACAAATATAATTAACTTTTAAAAATTGTATGTTTTTGTTGAGTAATATGTTATATTGAACAGCATTGATTAAAATTGCCTGCAAGGATTGTATGCAATTGCTGTAGTATTTTAATATCTTTAGAGTCACATGATTTCCTCCTATTATAAATATATAATTAAATATTTACATAAATATCACAAGAAATGTATACAGTATTTGTACAAATTTTTAATTTTTAATTTTACCACAATTTTAAGCTACTCTAATCGCAGATAACTTTATAAATATTCAACAAATTGATTGAAATTTGACTGCAACGCCTGTTGTAATTGGTGTTACGGGTATTATGTTTTCATTGTGGTCTTTGTTGTTGTGCCAACAAGAGCCAACCACACACAATTTTAATATTTTGCCACTATTTTGTGGCATACATTTGTTGCAACATTTTTGCATAATCCATTTTAACAGCGAGCTTTACTTATTTGTTTAGATAACAACAGAGTCGTCGAGGCCCGAACTGAGATAAGCTCCATGCCCAGGGCCAAAATAACAATGGTTGTCATATTTGCAGAATCCCGATGTCCTGTGGACGGCCAGCAGCAGGAGTTGCCAGGAGTTGGGGGAGTTGGGAGAGTTGGACTAGGCCAGGCAAAGTCCTTTATCAAAATGCGGCTTAAAATATTTTGCGCAAATATTTTTATGACAGGTGCATGAAACGCTCAAAGTGCGAGAGTGTGTATTAGTGTCAACTTGTCATATGTAGATATAGCTTATATGTTATGTACGTATACGTTATTTTTATGCATATAGTGTCGTAGTGCCTAAAACCGTTAATGAAAGGCGCTCAGCTTAATGGAGATTTATTGTTTTCCACGTGCTCAGCCATAAAGTGTCGCTGTTTATGTTGCTTTTGTTGTTTGATTGTTTGTTACTGTCACCTGGATAACTTTTCACTCTGACAATCATCCTGTCATCATGTGTTCCCGTTTCTCTAGTATATTCAGTTAGTTATTTTTATCGTGAATGTGCCAAGTGCACGAACAGAACACGAATGTGATTTATGAACCTTTTGGCCAAATTGCCGAGAGGTTTATGATAAGGGTTGGTATGCGCTCAGGAAATATTACGGGGATTATAAATTAACCAAAATACGTGTCTGATTGCGTTTCTGGGGTAATCATCATGCCACAAAACTGTTTTTCAAGTTTATTAATCATACGCCAAGTTGTCACCAATTAAAGAATATTGATGACGGATATTTTTGTATTTCTACAAGACTTTGTTTCAAGTTTATTAATCATACGTCAAGTTGTCTCCAATTGAAATTAAGTAGGAAGGAAGAAAGCATATTTTACTGATTACAAGAATTAATATCAAAAAGTTTTATTTACTTTTGATCTATTTAAGCTTATAACTCGTCAACATTTTGTATAATTGCAATTCTAGTTCAGCCTTCTGAATACTATCTAGTTTAATTGACTTGAAACTGAATTCATCTAAAGTGAAATCGTGTGTATGAGTCATGTGCCAAAAGGCACTTCTGAAAATGTAGAACGTTGTCGTTTTGTGTGTATGCCTCAATTCACAGTCAGTCTCAGACTCATCAGCTATTCAATTCACGCCCAATTTCATTAACAGCAACAACAAGATGAAAGGAGGGAACACAATATGAGAAGGAGCTGAGTTTAACTAATTAGTATAGGCAGCAATTAGCAGTAATTAAATCATATTCAAAACTTGCTTCTCCTTGCTGTTTGTCTGTCTGTCTTTCTCCCCATGCTATCCTTTCCATTGAAAACCTTTGGTTCTGTGTTTATTTAAAACCGTCACCGAGGACTTAACCACGCACAGCGTAAACTTTAACGATTTGCTTTTGACCTGCCACAAGACGAGCCAAATGAATGACAGGCAGACGGAGTGAGATGAAGAAGCAACTTGGGGGCAAGTAGGTAACCGAATCCGAGTGCTCTGGGGCGGGTGCAACCAAGCGGAGTCCACTTGACACACATAATCGTAAGGCTGCCTCTTTAGCTTTCTCTCTCCCTTTCTCTCTCTATCTCTATCTCTATGTCTATCTTTATCTCTTTCTCATTCCCTCTGAAGACGGCAAGTCAACAATGCGCAAGGGTTTGGGAACCTGTTCTTTGGTGGGTAGGGTGTGAGCTGGTCTGTGGTGCTCTTGGCGTTCGTCTGTCGCGTTCCGGTTGCGGGCAACACCTTTTTTGCCCGACCAAAAGGATTTTCCAAGCTGCAGATAAAATTGTTCACCGCAAACTTGTGCATTTTTCTTTCTTTTTTTTATTTTTATTTATTTATTTTTTGGGTTTTTTTGCCGCAGATTTCCACTTGGTTTCTCGCTCTTTTGTATACCCTTTAGCGAAATGAAAATACAAAGAGTCGTATTCTAAATTTACGTTAACACTGTTAAATTGTGGATATATAGTGATTTTTTAACAACTTTACATATAACTTAGCCCCACATATTGTGGGAATAAATATGTATATTAAATTGTTGCTTTTCTTTGTATTTGTCTATGTATTTTTGTCTTATCTAAGAATTCCAAAATTTTCATAAACATAATGAAGAGCTGAGAACAGCAGCAACTTCAGTGCTGAAAATGTAGGATATCAGTTTAACGAGGTGTCCTAACCAAAAGTATTCTTACCTGTATTTGTTTATGTTTGGCATTTAAAATCTAAGCGACTGTAGCTTATTGAGTGTAACGGGCTTTTGGTATATAAGTTTGGAAGCTTTAAGTCCATGTCGCCGATACGAAATGCTCTTGTTACCTTGTGCCGTCACGTCTTGACTGCATTTCACTTCAAACTTTGCTCAAAGTATTTTAAAAATATATCACAAAAAATCAATATTGTTGGACATTGGCATTTGTTGAAATACATTTGTGATGTGCCCAAAATCGACACACAAATTAAGTGCTAAACGACTTTTAGCCGATAGTAAACCGATAAACAAATAAATAAACAAATAAACAATCAAAGATATAGACAGACAAACAGATCCTGGAAATGTGTGCGTTAATTTCAGCTTGAAATATCTTGAATATCTGGCAATCTCAATGAAAATAAACATTAACTTTTTGAAGGGACACGACGACCCACAACACACAATTGCCTCAATGGCGGCGCCTTTGGGCTTGAACAAATAAAACTAATTGAGTCTCTCCCATCTAACACTTCTCTTTCCCATCTCTTATATACTTACTTATTTCTATGTGTATCTATTATCTTTGCAGTTAAGTCAGTCGGGGTGTATGGTGTCTGGCGTCTGGATTCTTGGTTTCTGAAGTCTACAAAGTTCATACTTATGTGCACATAAAATGTGAGTGTTAATTTATGCTCTAGCATACTTTTTGGCGTTGGCTAAAACATAAAAGGGAAATAAATATATATGTACATATGTCTAGTAGTATATATAGTGTAAGAGTATGGCAGCTGTTTATTCAATGAACATTTGTACATTTAGATACACCAAATTATATTCAATGTCATTGTGAATCTGGCCAGGCGAATGCCTTTTGATTGACACAAAGAAACAAATACCAGACTCAAGATTAATGAGCAGGCTGATGCTTAGCAGATTATCTATCACTAAATCTGTCAGTTTACTCTGAACTTCGTTTGCAAAATGAAATAATTGAACACAAACAAATTCCGAAGAGAAATGTCTGCAATACATACAGTCCATGTATTTTCATTTATGAGTGAGAATATATGTATCGATTTATTTCATTCTAGATATTTAGAGACGGTAAATCTAATTTGTTTTAACTAAGTATGTCAAAACTCAAGATTTTATTACTTATTCGACTTGCTTGCATTTCATTTCGATTATTTTATATTTTATCCAAATTGTTTGTTATTTTAAACGTTTTTAATTATAACAAATATCGATTATATTCAATCACTTGACCATATCTGTAGAGTTCAGGTTAATTTTGAATTATTGAATACATTTTGGCATATATATTTATTAAGAGTTGATTTGCATTTATGAAAACGTTTCAGTCGAGACTTTCAGTCAAATCAAGGCAAAATGTATATTGTTGAGGAGGGAAAAAATAAAAAAAATGTTAAATGTAAAGTGTCCTTATCACTTTAGACCTTAGAAATCCATTTCATTATGCATAATGTGCACATTTTTTACGCCAAGGATCTCAGGCTCAGATTGAGTGGGGAATTTCCACAGGACTCCATCAACTTATTTGTGCTTGATATTTACATAAAAATGCAAATAAAGTGAACTATTTTCAGTATTACGTTGGCCAGCCTCAAAGCCATTTGGCTTATTGTCAGTAGTTGTCAGACAGTTGATAAACACATCATCAAAAAAAAAAAAATATAGTTGAAAATACATTTAAATATATATGTATAAGGCTGCTTTGTACTTGGGTATTCATTTTGGTGGCCAAGAGGTACATATTTTGGCCATGTTGGACTGTGGCTGCCAACCAGCTTCAATTTCAAATCAAATTCCTTTTTCCAACAGTTTATTTTGCTTATATTTTCGGCTGCACAAATATTTGCCTTCAACAACAACGACAACGATAACAATAATGGCGCTGACAGAGAAGGCCAAGAAACGAACAGCGACAACGAACGACAGCATTTGACAACTTGTTGTTGTTCTGTCTGTCTGTCGGTCTGTCCGCCTGTCTGTCCGTCTGTCCGACCGTCTGTCCTTCTGTCTGTGATGTTCGTTTGTTTGATAAAAAACATGAAAATGCGATTTTTAGTTTTTGCCTTTCCGCACTGTGGTTGTTATTTTCTGTTAAATACCCTGTTAGATACCTAGCTAGAGGCGAATATGATAACGTCATGGAAAGGGAGAGGTCTTCGACTTCATATTGTTATCCAAAGGCCTTGTAAAAAGTTGAAAATATCAATAAGCAAGATTAAGACATACTTTGAATATGCCCTTAGACCTTGCAGATATTTTTAATTACTATTATCTCAAGTCAGTTTCTTACGAAAAGCTTTCTCTACTTTTAAGTTTGTTCTAACTGACTTTAGGGTATCTTCATGTCGCGCATTGTTAACTTCGAACATACTATGCCAAAAGTATGTGTCGTTAAAGGCTTTGGTTTTGTTTTTAGCATCACGCACGTGTCAGTTCCCTTTTTCCGTTTTTATTGGAAGACTTTAAAGCTAAACTCGCTGCTATGCGAGATGAGCCTAAATCCCCTATTGTCACATTATAAATGCATTATTTTCTTGGGTTTTAGTTTTCGTTTATCACAATGTCAATAAATCTATAGGGATTCAATTATGCCAAGGAATCTTACGAGTTTATTCGGTGTCACGTGACTTTATTCGCGTAGAAATAGAAAATGATTTGCGAGAGATTTGAGAAAGAAAAGAGGAAATACAAGAAGATAATATAAGAGAGTTGAAGATATTATTTTGCTACGTTATTTCGTAGCAAATGTATACGTAATATTTCAAGAAGGCAAACACGACGGCGATTAAGTAAATCGTAACTGAATAACGGCAAATGATTAGGCAAAACAACAATAGTTCACCTCTTACCCTGCTGAAAAAGAAGCCCGCAGCAGTTTCTAGCCATAAATTAGCCGGTTAGTAGATTGTTCCTCACACAAAACCAGGATAGAGGAAACCATACTCGAACCGAAACAAACTGCACGTAAAAACGTCTGTTTTTGCTATAATTGGCCACATATTTTGTTGGTTGAAACCAGCCAACCAGCCAGCCAGCCTGCCAGCCTGCCAGCCAGGACCAGGTGAAATGGCCAAAAAAGTAAACTTGGCAGCAGGCAACGGGGATTTCGTGGTGCTCTGTAATGTGGTGATGTTGGTGGTGTGCCATGCATATTGCCAACTGGGGCACATCAGGCTTATCAATATATTTTAGACAGTTCCGGGGTTTTGGGCAACTGAAAATGGCAAACCTATGCTAAAAACTGTCCCAGGTTGATGTTTGTTATGGAAATCCTTGCAAAGAGCAGCCCAATAATTTTCTAGATAGTTGCAAACGGGCGGCTGTTATGGAAATGAACCTAGGAGAGATTTGTAGGCCATGTGGGCAAAAAGAAAAAAATTCTGAAAAAGTCTGAGAGCAATTGAAAATGTAAATGGAAATAATGTGAATTGCCTGCAGAAAAAATATGCAAAGGGTAAGGCATATAGAAAAGGTTAGCTTTCAAATCAATTCCAAAATGTTACAGAAATTAAATAATCCCGTTTTTAATATAACTGAAATATTTTTATTTTGTATTAATATTATTAGTATGTAACAATGGCAACAGCTTCTTTCTATTATAGACAAGTGGAAAACCAAGCAATTGTGTTTTCAAGTGCAGAATGAATAGGGGGAAAAAAAAGCGAAAGAGTGATAAACTTGAAAACAACGCAGCTGGCGAATAAAAAGGCAATTCAATCGATGGCACACAAATTGTGAGGCCAAGACAAGCCGACAAGACGACAAGGAAAACTGGAAAACTCGGCAACTTCGAGCCGGCAAATCTATTGGCAAATGTCGTCTGCTTGGAATTGCTATAAAAACAAACTCAGACATAAAGATATGAAGACTGCAATACAGAATGCTCCGCCAATGCGATTTCAATAAAATAAAGTTTACATAAATGTTTTCTCAGCAAATATAAAACATGGAGACATGACATGAGGAAATGCAGAAGGTTTTTGAGTTGCAGTCAGTCAGCCAAGTTAGTTTGGAAACATTGTGTTTTCTTGCCTCTGTTTGTGTCTGTTTTTATAAATTTTGTTGACGTTTGTTTTTGTCCGCATCTCATATGATTGATTTCCGTTGGCAGTGATTTTATGCAGTGTATGTGAATAGTTTTTAGCAAACTATAGAAATTAAAAAAAAATTTAGTCTACCTTCTCATAATATTTGATAATAAAGATATACTAAATGTAGTTAAACATTCTCTGATTTACCTTTATTTTAATATTCTTTACGGTCTTATCTTTTGGAGTTGCATATTTTATTGACAACTGATGTATGTGGTTTATGTGGCAAACATCCTAAGGTGAAGTATTCATTGGTCAACTGTTAGTGGCGCAATCTCTTCTTTATCTTCTTATTCAAGTGTCGGTTTGATTTGAAATTGCATTATTGATAGACGATTGATTTATATGATTGATGTGGTGAAGCAAACATCCGAAACTGAAGGATTCCTTGGTCTACCATTAGTGGAGTATGTCTCCTTCACCTTTTGTTTCATACCAATGTTTCTTCAATTACATTCCATTGGTTTTGAATTGCATAATTGATTGACAATTGATTTATATGATTGATTCAATGAAGGAAAAATCTAAAGCTCAAATATTTGTTATTTGTTTTTATATACAATATACTATGTGCAATCCTGTGGTTGTGCTTCAGTTGGGTCTAATTAAACCACCTTTGGTTCCCTGACAGTCACTGTGAACTCGTCGATAAAACAAGCAAAAATACTGACGGCCATTTTGTTGTGAAATACAATAACAAAAATATGGCAACTACCTGACATTCTGGTTGGAGTGCACCTCCTTCAGGCTGGTTGTACCTCGTAACGACCTCGTTGCGATTGCCATGTGGGTCAGCCATATATTGACCACGAAATGGCAAACATTCTCGTGGTTATTTCATAGTTCAAACGTGCTGGCAAATAAATAAAATATTGTATTGAACGAGTCGGCAGACTATGCGAAAGATTGCGACCCTCTGAACGATATACAAATGAAATGAAATTAAAAAAAAAAAATGGCAATTGGCCAAGTAAAAGAAGTCAATAGACTAAAAGAGCTGCAATTGTGCAATTGTTAAAATTTAAATAAAGCTCTCCATAAGAATAAATTTAAAGCATCAAGAACTTTATGGAGTTTTTCTTAAAGTCATACAGATTTAAAATGTATGCTATTGTCATTGCATCATATTCTTATTCTGTTGTAACGAATATTAAATTCCCTTCTTATTGATTTGATTGAGTTTTTCGGGGATTTCCCCGATTCTTGCAGTAATTGTTGGCTCTGTGAAATAGCTCCTAAATTTTTTAAATTTAATTTTGAAATGAATATTCTAAACTTTATATTGTTTTAAACTTAATTTGTATAATTGTTAAATTAAAATCGATTAAAACAAGAATTATTTATTTTAAATATTAAATAATTATTGATGTTAAATAAAATAAATAAGTAAATTAATTAAGGTATATTTGGTTATTTGCCGTGTTGTTCTTAAGGGTATTCACCATTTGGCTATGTTTATTGTCATATGTTTTTTCTTTTCGCTTGTAGTTAAGGGCTTTGCTTTTCACGACTTCGTGCTGCACTACAACTACAACAAGAAGAAGAACAACAACAAAGGCAAGAACTATTTATGTATTTATGTGCGACAACAATAACAATAACAATGAAAATTCTCTCTCTGAAAAAAATATAAAGAAATAAGAGAGTATTATTGGTATTGGTAAAACGGAAACCATTTTGTATATGTCTTTTATATACACACGTTTGCTCTAAAAGTTATTGAAAAGTATTGGATCAACAACAACAGCAATTGGACAAGTCACACGAAATGTGCTGAGTATTCTTTCAGTTGCCACAAGGCAGCTGCTGCTAACTTCTATTGATTGACTGACTGACTAACTGGCTGACTAACTGACTGATTGACTGGTTGACTGACTGATTGACTCAGCGCTGGTCATACGGTTGTAGTTGATATTTGTCCTTTGTGGGAGTAAGTAAACATGTAAGATGAAGGTTTACTTTATTGGATAAATATGTTGGAACACTCTGACAAATTCTCGAGAGGTTTACTTGCTGATTCATTGGATTGTGAATGAATGCATGAATGCGCAATACGCATCGCTTTACTGAACACTTTTTTCTATTTACAAAGTCTCGCGGAAAAACAATATTAAGATATTTTACATGTGTCCATAATATTTGTCAATAGATAAAAATAAATATATAAATTTAAAAATTATTTATTACTCTTATTCGCACTGTTAATGCCCTTTGAACTTAGTCAAAGGCAACTCTATTTAAACAAATTTAAAAAAAGAATAAAGTGGTACTTAGTTTTTGTCAAACAATTGCAGCATTGTGCAGTTAAAATATGGAATGATTGAACTGATGGACTATCAGATGCTCTACATTGATATTGTTATAAATAGCTTTAAAGTTGGGTGTATTTTCTGGGAGAAGTGCATACCCCATTTTTTTTTGACTACAGGATATACAAATTAAAGTTGAGTAAGCAAGAAAATGGTTTTTATATATGTTTCATTATTTATTTGAAGCGCTCGTTTGGCCGTTTATTTATCTACCTCTGTGCGTGGGCAGCCGGCAAATGCGTGTATTTATTTAGTTTTTCATTTCAATTGAATTTCCATTAACAAATTGCGTTGCGGCCCTCGCTTTAGTCAGCTCTCAATTCAACTTCTATTGCGTACTGAAATTTCAGTGTTTATCTTCGCTGTCATTCGTTGATGTGTTCAATGATATTTGGTACTCTCTCTCTCAATATTCTTTTATTGATTGGGTTTGTTGTTTCTGCCTGAAAAGGATTATATTTTTATGGTCGCGCTTTGTTTTGAAGGTGAACAAAAATAAATTAACACAATTTGCACAGGTTTCGTCGGAATGATTTTGAGAATATATTTTTAGACATTTTGTTTGGCCAGTCAATTGAATTGTTTTTTTAGGAAAAGAGAAACACGTAATCCCAGGACAATGTAATATGGCAATTGTTCAATAACTTTGTTATTTTCTATTTCAACCCAACTTACTTTAAAGTTTAAACAACATTTTCAAGTGTTCTTCGATCGACATAAGAGACTCGATGGTATAATTCATAAGCATAACATGTCACTCTTCAGACCCCGAACCCATTTTCACACTTTGCGGTCTTAGCAAGCACTTAACGCTACACTTGATAGCTGAACCACTGGACCACTGGACCATCGAACCACCCCAACTAACCACTTTCATCGTCAGCATCCAAACTAACAAAGCATTCTCCCCAACTCAACTCGTCTTAACTCAGCTGCTAAGTTATGAACAGCCTTTATTGCTCTGCGAACCTTGACCGCATGACAAGCTGAAAACGTTAAGTAAAGCTATGGTAACTGGCATAAGGAACCGCAGCATCGATGAGATCTGAAGGGGTATTAAGGAATAGCCACTGTCCAGTGTAACATGATGGGTAGCCATAAGTTCATGAAGTTTCAAGCCAATTAACTAGCAAATTTTGCACTCAATTGCGACATTTAATTAAGATATTTTGAATGCTTTTATTTAAATGGCTTTATTTACGACCCTGATGCTTTAAGATATGCCCTGTAAGAACATAAAAGGGGGTATAATACAGTAGAATGGAGTATCTTGAAACAAATCCATTCTATTTTCTACAAATATCTTTAATAAATTATTCGTAAACTCACACTTATATAATTTAGCTATAGTAGTGTATATCTATAACCTATATATTAGATATATTCACCACCTAACTACTGTATATTATTATGGCTACTTCGCCTTTAAATAAATTGATTAACTTATTCGAATATTGAGGACATCTAGATTAATCTATATAATATATATATATATAATTAATCGAAATTTTTGTTTATTTATTGATATTATAATTTTCTATATTTTATTACTATTATTAAGAATTAGAGAATTAGAACATATAGTTACAGGATAGATATTTATAACCTTATTACCAGGCTAAATAATTAACCTGATCTAGAAACAGATTTACAGTTACAGGGTATATTCATAATCTGGCGTAGCATTTATCTTTATTGTTTTTCTCTTTATGCCATATTTGAAATGCCTCAATTTATTTAGGGCTTTAACACATTATGTTGCCTATTGGTGAATTGTTGCGTCGCTGTCTTCAACTTGCCGCACATAATTTCCAATTAGGCTACACGATGTGGCATTAAAATGGGTAAGTTAAGCATTTTGCGCTCTGCAGAATCATAAATAATTGAATAACTTACTCATTTTGCTGTTGGTTATGTCCCCGGGCAAAAACAATTCCTTTCAGTTACTTTTTTTTCCGATGCTGCCGCGTGGCAAGGCATTTTCTGACGTTCTCTGTTATCTAACGCTGACATGCACATTATGCTCCATTTCTCTCTCTCTCTCTCTCGTATTCTGTGTCTTCTTTCTCTGCCCGTCGTCTGCTTAAATTTGTCACAATTTTGTTAAAACGAATGTTGCAGCAATTTGTTGTTGCCTCCTACCGTTTATCAATCATAATATGCTGCTGAGTAGACTCATTAATGTTGGTTCTTTGCACGATTTCATCTTGTCTCTTTCTAGTTGGGGCCATTCAGTGTTTCAGTGTTAACTTGGCCAACTGGCGTTGGCTTCCACTTATTGCTCAGTTCACGTAATTGCTTTATGCGCTGATTTATGCTTATCTCTTAGTCATATTTTTACATTTACCTTTATCTCGCATACCCAATCGCTTTAGCCGTCGGACTCAAAGAACAGTTTGACCTTCTTTCTTTGAACTTAATTTTGCCTATCTCTCTCACTTTCCTTCTCTTGGCGTCTGTGTGTGTGTGTGTGTGTGTGTCTATATTTGTGTATTTTTATAAAGAATAACGGGTTCTTGCTTGGCTTAAAACCGAAAACAGAAATCGTAACCATTATTTAGAAATACTAAATTAGTATCAACCGATTTTAATTGGTAATCGTACCTTTCCAGGAACACAACTTTTTGATATACTGAAACAGATATACCGAAAACTGTTCAGTAACCGAATCATGTTTTTCAGTTAGTTTCGGTTTTGAATTGTATATAAATTCGATTTAAATATTGACAATAGGAAGTGTTATTGTAAATTTGTATAGCTAATTTGTCTGCTGTTGAGAACCGAAAGTAAATCGGAATTTCGAAACTGAAACATACAATTAACCGGTAGGAGTTTCAAACCCGATATGAACCGAAAACCAAAGGACGACCATAACCGTAACCGATACTAAAAGAGATGTTCGGTTTAGTTTGATACTCCATTTAAAAGTAATACATTGTTTACCACATAAAATAATAATATTATATTTTATGCATTTATTGTATTTAATTTAGTTTAATTTGAAAGATTTTTCGAAGAGAATTAATGGATTAACAATAGTAAACTTAAAGCGTATGCATGTAAAGATAAGATAATATCTTCTTTTGACAATTTAGACTTAATGTGATCATTTCATTGCAAGGGATATACTCGTTATCGATTTAAACACAACTCTGCATGCTGCTTTACTTAAAACACCCTATATTCCACCGGACAATCATCATAAAGCTGGCTTTACATTGCAATCTGCCCGCAAATAGCTTTACCTGCTGACGTGGACCAAAGACTTTTCACACACACACACACACAGCAATAAACACAGCCATTTACACACACAAACACATCATTTCAAATTTCCCACTGTATGCTGAATGTAATGAGCAGTTGATGAGGTTTTTCTTCAGCTACATCGATATTTATGTCTGTATAGAGTTGTAGTTCTCGGTTCATTATAGTTATTATCATGCATTCGCCATTGTGGTTGAGACCTCGCACGTAATGAGCAAATCGCAGAGTAATTAATGATTTCATTCGTATCCTTTAGCCATTTGTTTCACTCTCATATTCTCTCTCTCTATTTTTCTTTCTCCATGCTTATCGTTAAAAGGCGCGCACCATGCACATAAAATACAGAGAAAATGCAAGACAAGAGTGATAAGTAAGAATAAATGTGTTTGGCGCTAAAATACCCTGTAAATTTTAATAAAGCTTTGATTAAACTGAAATTATGGGTCAGAAATGTTAATTAGAATATCGATATTGATGTATAAAAAGAAATCTGCTCTGTCTATAAATGAGAACTTGGCACTGCTCTTTAGACAATTTCCGGAAAACTGTTGAGCTGCGTGTCATGTTTCGTTTGAATCTGGCATGAAATTAAATAAAATTACCATCATGTGTCTAGATGGACAGGCATTCCGGTTTGTCGGTCTGGCCAGAAAGCCTGCGTGACTCGGCATTAATCTGCAGGACTTCAGTTGCAGTTGCAGTCTCTACTCTTTGTCTTTGTCTTTCTCTTTCTTTTTTGCCTTCATTTAAACATAAATAGTGCGTCGTGTGTGTGTGCTGTGGGGGCTTTGGGGGCGTTGCTGCATGCGTACGTGTCTGCAACACCTAAATGTATGCAACAACATTTTTGCAAAGACTATGTCAGAGAAAGAGAATCTTTTAGCACTAGAGAAGGAGACAATGGCATTTCGCTCAAATTGAAAATCTTTATGCATGCGCAGCTATTGTTTTGTTTGCCTAAGCAGCCTGACCACGCCCCCAACAGTGGCGGTTGACCTGTTCGCCTCAGCTGTCCATCTGTCTGTCAGTCTGTCTAGCTGTCGTCTGTCTGTGTAAAAGTTGTGTCAGCCTTAATGTATGCAAGGCAAGGATTTGTATATCAGAAAAATGTTCGCTTTGCGTTTGCATTTTAACCTGAGAGACTTCTCAGTCATGTCATTTCTGTAAATTTCATTAATTAAAACAGACTCAGTTTCATTAGAGAATTATTATAATTTTAAGAAAACAATTAAACCAGTAGAACTACAAATTAAACGTTGAAAAGGTAATATTTATTTATAATGGAATAGATATGCTTTGTATTCTTAGTTTCTTGATGACAGTGTAGTGTGTGATATTATATTCTTGTATTTCAGCGACGGAAAATTCAGTTTTAATTACCGGTGGATGTAACGAATTGAAATGCAATACTCAAAATGCAAATGTTCATAAATTAGACAATTTTTTGTTTGTGTATTTTGAGTGTCTATCTTGGAGGGGGCATACATATATAAGTGAACTCTTGAATTTATGCACAGCTCTCAACTGTCAATCACTTTGACTAGTCGGGTGCATTTTCATGTAAATACTAATTAAATTCCGAGCGCCACGCCATGTTGCAATGCCATATGTAAAATGTAGTGTAATTGTTATTGTCATTGCCATTGAAATGTGTCACTTTGTTATCGCTTGCATTTAAATAACCGATGCAATAATAATAACAACAACAACAACAACAGTTTTTAATTGACAGCTGCTGCCTAGGAACATAACATAAAATTGCCAGTGTGTTGTGTCTGCAAATCATTAAATGTGAAATTTAAATAATTTCGATATGCTTTACTCTTAGTCATATTTTGTTTATTGCTTTGTCTTGAATGCGGACAAATAAGGCATAATATATATTTGTAAAAACATATGTAACAGACAGAAGAGTGAATTGTTAGACTTACTTGTGAAATCAACTACCATAATGCATAAAAATAAAGATAAACTAATAACATTTATGATAATGACCAGTAAATACAGAAAAACAAAGCAACAAAAAAAGGTAACTCGCTAAAAACGTATGTAGAATCTGAAACAATTGTAGTTATAGTTTAAGTAGTTTTATTAATTTTGGCAATTTTAGTTTGCGTTTTTTTATATTCGCAAATACAAGCGAAAAGTAGAGGAAGCAGCAGTATATTTTTGGAATTGTTCCCGGGGTATATCGTAGCCAAGCAGACACAACTCAAGCGTTTTTATTTGTTTTATGCATATAATTATTATCTTTTGCCCTAGCAAAATCTGGCGTTGCTGTCAGTTAGTTGTTTGCATCACAACAGAAGGGTGCAACGGAAGTTTTTAATTTAAATGAAAATGAAAAGAATTTGCATTGCATAATTCGTGGCGAAAGCACCTGACACTTGCTGCAGTTGCAGTTGCACTGCTGGGTGCCAGAAGTAAAAGATGAAGTGCATAGAGACATAGACACATTAGTCTACTCATTCCGACACTGCCAGCAATTCAATTATAGCCCAAAACGAGTGCTTGAAACACACACACACACACACACACACACACACACACACTGGCACACACTCACACTTTGGCAAGCACACAGATTTTAATTAAATAAATTTTGTATGTTTGCGCTGCCTGTCATATACACTGCGGGCAAAAGGGATTGAGGAAGTTAAAGAAGAAGCCACGAAGGCATGAAAATTAAAACATTTAACTGTTGGTTACGTTAAAGGGCTAAGAGAGAGTGAGAGAGAGAAAGGGGTGTGGGCTCTTCGTTTAGTTAGTTTGCTTGCATAAAATGCAAGAAAATTGCCTGGGCAGCAGATGCCAGTAGAACGACGCCTGTAACTATGCAGCATCATTTTCAACTCGTCGTCAACAGATTTGCATGTGTTTGTGCATGTGTGTGTGTGGGTGTGGGTGTGAATGTGTCGCATCGTGTCGTTTTGAGGTTACATTGCTGTGCACATAATCAAATTTAAGTTGACTTGGCTCTTCGTGTAGTTATGTCAGGCCATGACTCGTCTGTTGGTTGCATGCTACATGCTGCATGCCGCATATCCCTTGCTCTGGCAAATACTTGATTTAGGCTGTCGGGCGGCATTTAATTGAACTTCCTGCTGAATTTTCTCTGTGTCAGAAAGTGAGAATTATGTTGCGGACTCGGAGTAATCCTAATGTACGTGCTCAAATTGAAAAGAGTTCGATAAGAACATCGCTGCATCAGCGAGAGCTGATGATAATGAGAATGCTGCAATACAATCTTTTAATTGAGACCCTGAAGTTGTTCGTGGTAAAAGTAATCAGTTCGAAAAGACTGTATAAATTAATATCATACCCAGGATTTCAACAGTGTTGTCCGGCATATGAAATTGTTACATCTAACTAAGAATTTATCTAGCTACATTTAAAGATTTTCTTTTGTACTATTTAATGTGCTATTAAAGCAGCGATTGCATTTGCAACTATGTATATATTCCGCAAATTATTGACACAACAAACTATTTAAATTTACCCAACTGCTGCACAACAAGTGGAGCAACGACAGCAGCTAATTAAGTAACATTTTTGAGGTCTAGTTGAAGCTGTGTTTTAGTTTTTGGGTTAGATCCCCGCCTACCCCCAAATTACTATTTAGAGCTTGAAACTTTATCTTGGTCTGCAACTATGTTGTGCCATTGGATCTGTGTCGTAGCAAATTTTAATTATTCCTATTATTATTATTATTATTATTATCATTATATTTCGGGGTGGGTGGCAGCTGCAGTTGCTGGCTTGTTGGTCAATGCGGTTGTCCACTGTCGAAAGTAAACACAGTAAGCAGATTTAATAAAGCTACTCGATGAGGAGGAGGAACTCTCGAAATCAACGTGCAGTCAAATGGTTTGTTGAGGCTTTTGCGCTTCTACTTTGAAAATTAGGCAACAGTAAATAATTATTTAGACTTCCAAGCATTTTATGCTGGTCGAACAATCCGAGAAATGCCAGCATAATTGCCTGTGGCTTTGCCATGTCAATTTTGTCATTGGTTTCTGTATTCTGGCCACAGCTCCTGCTGTCTTTCTGTCCGTTTGGGGTTTAACCGTTGACAGATGCCTTAAGCGACGTCTATTAAATGTTCAATTAAAGCATACATATTTATTTAAAATATGTGAAGTAGACTTTGCATTGTTTTTGGAAAATATTACCCGTACATAACAGAAGTTTATTGGCTCGTAGAATTTCAGATTTAGCTTTGGCTCATTTTAACTTTTATTCTTTTCTATACACCCTGTCATCAGCCCAATGTGTTAAAGGTTGTTTTAGACTAATATATACGAAAGTTATGGAAGAAAATATAGCTGCTCTAAGAACTAGAGTATTTAAGTATTAACTAATTTGAGAGTACTTTATAAATTGCTAATGGGCATCTCTATGTCGTTCAGTGTGTTTTAGTTGTTTATGTTTTATATTTTGTTGAAGTTGTTTTCAGCGCTTTTACTTGTGCCACATTTTAAAGTCCGCTGCTCCCTAACAGGCAGTAACAATACAAACAAAATAATAATAATAATAATGCTTTGGCAAAAGTTTAAGCAAATACTACAGCAAAAAACAAGTGAAGCTTAAGCTAAGGTATTTTTTTTTTGTTGATGGAAAACAACGGAGCAGGTCAGTGGGGATGATGAGGGGGTGGTAGTTGGCTTTCGAGGTTTTAATTTAATGCTTCGTTACCTTTTTTGGAGCAAATGTTGAAACATTTTCAAGTGGCTAAGCACTCGAAAAAGAAGTTTAAAGTGTGTGCTCACAAAACAAGGTATACCAAAGAAATTGAGCTCGTCAATTCTCCGTCGGCCTAAACGGAGCCTTTTATTGTCAAGGATTTTGGCTGAAAGCAGGCCATAAAACAATAACTAGAAGATTTATTGCATGAATACCTTTTCATTTTGTATTTTTTCTTGGCAATTTATTAATAATATGAATCAGGGATGTCGCGAAAACAGATTCTGTAAAGTACTACAAAGGTAGTCGCATATAAGTATTCTTAAAAGAAACCTTAAGCTGTTTTTAATGGTATATCAAGGTTTCGTTAATTTATGCCACTTTAAGTAAATGAAAAGAAACGAGAGAAAAAGGCACAGAAACGTTATAATGGAAAAGGATATAATAAGTGTTAGTCCACTCTCACGCTCTTAATGGTGGGATGGATACACAATGAATGTATTTTAAAAGAGAATATATAAGGCAGAAAATAAAGTAATTAAAATCAAGTATAATATTTTATCAAACTCCAGGGTATCTGCTAGACTTCTATGCCCGAAGTCATTTGCCTCGCAGCTAATCAAAACACTTTGCTCAATGTTCTTGGCTTGCAATCCATTAGGTTTTATCATTTGTGAACAAACCACAGGAACTTATATATGTTTATTTCCCTTTCCCACTTTTAACATTTCCCTCGCTATCCTTTCTATCACCTGCTTGTAGGTATTTGTGCTATCAGCATGACAAAACCTTGAGGCAAATATCATTTTAACAATGACATTTAAATGAATTTGCATGCATAATTAGCCAGAGCTTAGCCACCCTCCACACAGTTCTCACACTTTCGCCCCTTTCGGGTGGAATTGTGGTGAATGACATACACCCCGCGGTTATGATGCATGTGTGACATTAACGCAAACATGGGGCCAAATTGCTTATCCCAGTGGGTGGACCAAGGAGAAGGGGAAGTGAAACGCTTAATATGAAATTAAGGCAATTGGTATTGTTGATATTTAATAGGGGGTTAAGCTAGAATATAAATGGGCCAATTGTAAGACCCGTTTATCACAAGGAAACAAATGTAGCTTGATTGACTGATTAATTTGCTTACTTTAAAGCTACGAACAACACGGGCAACGTCGTGTCTTACCAACTAATCTACTTTTTGTACTCATTTCTGGCACCATCTGTTCCAAAATTGTACTAAAAGTGAATAACCTTTATAAGCTGCATCACCCGCAATCCTTTGTTTTTTTTTGCAGGCAAAGCTTCTCGAATTTATGATTTGCACTATTGCAGTTGGCCAACTTTAAATTAAGCTCATTTTGGTCAATGGCCAATTAACTTTTCTTTCCTTGTGCAAAAAGGGTGCATAGCCCGGTTAGCTCTTCTAGTTTGCTGTATCACCTTGCCAATAATTCAAGCAACATGAACTCGAAATGCCCTTTGACCGAGACATCAGTTTGGGGTTGTGGATGGCACAAATGGATGTGGCAGTTTGTGAAGAGACGACTGTATATGTATAGGCATGTTCTGTGGTTACATTAATAAAATTACTAAATTTGTTTTAGTTTGTTGCATTCAATTAGCCATAAGCTATTAAGGTCCTTAGCTTCGTCTACCTTCTTTAATCTCAGCTGACGTGCTTTTGATTTGCTTTTTGCTTGACTTATAACCCATAATAATAATGCACGTCTTGCTTTAAGTGCATTTTAAGCGCATTACAAATTGTTGTCATTCCATAATTAATTAGTTTAAATGGTTTTCGATTTAAATAAATAAATCATAAATTATGTGCTTAAGTGTGGAGATTGAAAATGTGCTAAGAATGCAAGAAAGAAAATTAATTACATATTCAAGTCATAGGATTTTTTTATTCAATGAAATTTTCTCTTACTATCTGCATTTTACATCAAAAACTAAAGTGATGTTCCAAATTTCATTCGTCACTTTAAACGGTAAGAGATATTCCACAAAAAAATGCTTGAATAATCAATTATTTTTGGTATATTCAAAACGAATTTCTGTCAAAAGAAATAAGTTACCTGAAACTGACTATGAATAGCATCGATTACGGCAGCTGCCATGGCATTCGCTTTTCCCCCTCCCTCCCTCCTTCTCCTTCTCGACAAACGTTAATGGATAAGTTGTCAATAAAAAAAAAAACAGAGGTAGCGACACTTTTTTTCCTTCTCACTCTCACTGTAACATCAGCATCAACAATTCCTCATCATCCTGCGGGGAAGACAACATGGCAGATCACATCATATCCCTTGCATCCTTCACGTTGGCATTGATGAATTTCGCTTTGATTGTCAGCGCTTTTTTGAGCGTTCCATTTGAATACTCTAATCGAAGGTATTGTTGTTAAGATGTGTATTGTTGCGATTTCGAACATAAACAAATTGAATATATATTTTATATACAAATTTAAGTGTATCGTTAATGATATAGTAATGTGGAATTCTTAGTTATTAAAAGAACTGTTTAACTAAGTAAACTAAAATCTACATATCATATTGCAAGCATTATATTTTATACTATACCGTATTATTATCATATCAAACTACATTCAATCAATTCATAAAAGACTATTTGTTTTAACATATCGTATTACTGTTATTAATGCAATTATTCAGTATCGTATTGCTGTCAGTAATACTATGTACTTTATGCCTTCAAAGAGTACTCAATATTCGATCCTCCCCACATAAACATATATTTCCCTCTTTGTTTTTGCCCGCCCGTGTCCTTTAGCTTTGTCTTGTTGTCATTTTTAATATGCACGCCATTTGCCATAGATTCACGAGTATTGAGATACTTTTTGTTACTTTGTGCGGCATATTTGGGCGCATATTTCAATGGGAGGGGGGGAGAGCGATGGGAGGAATACGGCTTTAGGGCTGCCCCGTTTAATGTGCCATTCGACTGCCATTAGCCATAAAATGGTTGCCCATTTTGGGGCGGCCATTTGCCATTTTGTCTGTCGGCTTTGGTTTGCCTGCAAAACAGTTTCGTAATTATGCTCTTAAAAAATGCATAAAAAAATTGTACTTAAAATGTTAAGTTGTTTTCCACGCTGCTGGGGAATCAGAAAAGGAAAATGAGGAGGAGAACGACTGCATAATTTAATGACTGAGTCAAATATGTTTTCTGTGTGTGTGTGGAAAATTTTCCTTATGCATTTTTAATATGATGAGTAAATTTTTAATGAAGTTTTCTCTTTTCTTTTACATATTTCAGAAACAATTAAATAAAATTGTTGTAGGTAAGTGGCGTTAATTTTGTAATCAATTAATTTAATGAAGTCCTTAAAACATGTGGTTAATTGAAATTGTGTTGATATGAAAATTGTGTATTATTTGTTCTCTTAAGGTAGTTAAGTTTTTTTTTAGAAATATTTTCTTGTTTAGATCCTTTTGTATTTGAGCAGCGCATCATAAAATTAGGCGACTTTTAAAAAAAAAGTAAATGTCGGGCAGAATGCCGAAAACTTTTGTGTCATTAAATGTTGCCACATTAAGCCACCAACTCATTAACATGGCTAACAACTCGTAACATCTCTCTCTCTCTCTCGCTCTCTCCCCATTTTACCCTCTACCATTCCTAAGCAGAGCACATAAAACTAACACGAATTATTTCTTGGTCCTACCATTTTAATTGCACACCAAATTTTACGCCACAGAATATGCACCGCTTTTCCGTCTAATTGCAGCTGTGCCTGACACTAATTTTGCCTGTCCAATGAAGCATGCCACATGCCGCATAACCTTGCAACCATTTGCGAAGAAAATGCTGGATCAAGTGCAAAACGAAATGTAATTTCAAAACTATATTCTGTCACGTTGGCATGCAATTTTCTACAACTTTTATACTCTCTTCTTAAAAAGTTTGATAATCATTTAACAAGCTATTATTTGTTTTTGGTTAAATTAATGAGCTTTAGTCTTTAGAAAAGTCTAGCTATTCTAGTATTAATTTAGAGCTTTTGAAAATTCAATTGGGTGTAAGTAGATGTATGCAAATATGAATAAATTTAATCTGGGTATTTCATATTTAAATTTCTGCACTTTCTGGCTAATTTTGAAGCACATCTCATTTGCCTGTTCGTTGATTAAATACCACAAATTAGGCTAACGCAATTGAGAGTCAACTTTTGATTGGATTTTTGGCATTGACAACGTTTTCAACGTAAAATCGATAAATTGCACCTGGTGTTTGAGAGGTGACAAAACTTTAGATATCGTATACCAGGGCTTAATTAACTGTTCTAATAAGCTGGTCATAGCTCAATTAGGTGCATATACAAAAACACGAAAAAAGAAAAGAGGGAACAGAGATAGAAGGAGAAATGGAGAGAGTGATTTAGAGAGAGAAAGACCGAGGGACTTAAGTGAACGCAGCTGAATTACCGAACGCGCATATTTCATTGCATACTTTTGCGGGCCGCATGAAATTCCACCTTTGTTGGGCTCCAATTATGCAAGGGCTGAAACGGGGAAGAGGTGCAATAGATTTCAGCAGGTGGAAAGAAACGACACTCGATATCTGTGGCACTTGCTTGCCACCAACTGCGTTGCAAGTGGCAGCTCTACGAGCGTTAATTCGCCCCCAACCTGCTTGTTTACTGCTGCCAACGAACAAATACTTGCACACTCACAGACATACAGGCAACCACAGACACACAGACACACACACACACACACACATACATATATACAGATAAGTACACATGCACTTAAAGTGCTCCGTACATCTGCAGTTTGTGTATCGCATTCAAGCAAGTAATTAATGCGTTTGTGAGCGCGATAACATTGATATATATGTAGATCAGAGTGTGGGTGTGTTTGATTGCGTGCATGTGTTCGTATGTGTGTGTGTATGTGTGTGTATGTGTGTGGTATTCCGAGTTGCAAGTGCAACGTTTTGATATTTGCTTATTCGATTAGAAGATGAACATGAACATTTTTCGCTGATTCACGTTGCCTGATTGCAAATGCTGAATTCAGCATTGGCCAAAGAATTCGTATTAACCCTAACTAACTGCCAGTGTTGGAAAGGTTTATCAATAGTCAATAGATGTGCATAAATTTGAACTGATTCGAATTGAATACGTTGCAATTGCCAAGTTTTTAAGCAGCTTGAGGTTAAGGAAAACGTATCGAATTCTGAGTTGATTCTTAAAGTAAGCTCTGAGTTTCCATCGTACTTCAAACAGTTAAATTTTGTATGCCTATTCGATAAGTGCTAATCTATTATTCGATAACAATGCCTGCACTCTAAAATTAAATCAATTTTGTAATTTCAGCTTGTGCATGTTCATGTTCCACTGCTAATTCAATTGATTTAAATTATGTATACAAGGGTTTTCCTCTCTGTATAATCAGAGGCAATATGTTTCATGTCCCACCGTTTTCCCCTCCCTCAACACTTACATTAAACCCACAAATGGGCAGTTAAAATTTTGACGCAACCATGCATAAATTGATATGTATTGTTGTGCTTTTGACGGGTGTTCTGTTTTGTGAGGATTGTCCGAGGATGGGGGTGTGATGCAGCCCTCTGTGAAGGGTGCTTTATGGATAGATACTCATTTAAGTACTGGTCACAATTGTCAATTAAATTGTTGCCGCTTTACAGATATGTTGCCACCTGCCGCTGTGCTCTTCCTCTCAATATTCGGTCGCAACTGAAAGGCCAACACTTTTAAAGGTGCTGTGATTCAATTTGCATAAAAAGGTAAACCAATGCCAAGTTGTAGGCAGTGGCAGCCCCTTCAGTGCCCCCAGTGCGATCCCCACGTCTATCGTGCAACTTGTTGCTGCCAACCCCTTTTTTGCGGTTCAATTTCCATGCGTTGATTAAATTTTATAATTTTAACGCACAATTGAGCGCAGCGTGGGAGATGGCGAAAAATGACGGTGAGAAGGGGAGAAGGAGAGAAGAGGAGAGAGCAGTGCTGAGATGCGGGGAAAGGTAACTGATTTCCGACCCCTTATCATAAATAAGTTTCTGTATTTTTTCCTCTCTTTCTCGCTGTCTCTCTTCCTTCTTTGATTCGATGTCAATGCCTGGTTGAGTTTAAAAATTGATGCGTTTTATAGTTTTCAATCAAAATTGATTGCCTGCGGGTTAAAAGTGGCGCTGCAATTTAATTTTAAAAAGAAAATATATTTCAAAATACTAACTAGAGTTTTGTGAGAAGTGTTTTGTTATTAGATTTGTATTTATTAAATTTTCTGTACAACTTATACATTATTTAAAGTTGTTTGTATACTATGAGGGGATATATAAAGTTTGTTAAAAGTATGAACCCATAAAGTATATATTTTTGATATTAATATTGATATCTTATATCAAGTCGATATACATATGTATGTCTGTCTGAACAGGGTATATTATGGTCGGGTTCCCGACTGCGAGTCGTATAGTTTTCACTACAGTTGTATTTCTAATTTATTTAAAAGCAGAATTTCAATTGAGGTAATTATAAATTTGCTAGACTAATTAAAATGTATTTTTGAAAGATTTAAACCGATTACATGATATCTGACGGTCGAACTCATTCCTTTAAATTGAATTTATTTTATTATGCAAATAACTTGTGAGTTTGTTCATTGATTCAGGTGTCTATTAAATTGCAGAGAACCTGACCTTACCTTTTACTAGAATTATTTTTATTGGATTTGCCACTTCAAGAATTTAATTTCGTAATTGAATGATCAGTTGAATGTGTGGTACCCTAGTGTTTTGACTCTGGCCCATCCTGTGTTTCCGGACTTGCCACTTGACTTGGCTCTTGTGGAACAAGCAGCAATTTAATTGAAAATTTATCAGTTTCACATTTCATTTGCATTTATTCACAAGCTGCTCCCCTTTCAGCCGACGTACATACAAATGTATGTCGTATGTAAGTCTCTCAAAATGTTACCCTACGCTTTTCCAATTTGCATCGTTGACATTTTTGGTAAATTTCAGATAGTGAGGGCTTGCCCTTTGTTGACCAACAATTTCCAGGAGTGTGTACCTCACAAATATGGCTACGAGTACATAGATAGAATGCAACGAATGAAATTGTTATTATTTTCTAACCTTTATGCCACACATGCCAACTGAATGCAATCATTTTTTTGGCTTTGCATTGTGTTACCCTGTTATTTTTGAATGAGTGTAAAAGGTATAAGGAGCTCATAATACGCAAATGGAAACAACAAGTGTTATTTCTAAGCCTTAAAAGTACAATTTAAAACGAAGGATCTACTGAGTATCTGCTAATCAAGCACTCCCAGTTATCTTTGTTGTTTACTCTTGTTGAAGTCGGACAGTGAAGATATTCTTCAATCCAAAAGAGTATATTTTTGACAATTCCTCATAGGGTATTTTCTTGTCGATCACTAACGATATATATCACTGCACGTTATTTTAGCTCGGCATTTCAGAATGTCAGACAGTTACTGGTAAATATTTCTAATTTAAGGCAACTCCTCTAGCCCGAATCAGTCTAATTAAGTGATGGCAGCGATGGTACTCGTAGTTATGGTAGATGGAAAGGACGTGGGGTCAGTTATGGTAGTTGTGCGGTATTCGGGTTGCTTTTTGGCCATGTCTTGTGACCATTTATTGATTTTATACGTTCGACAGCGATAAATTAATTAAAATAAATGAGAAATTTGTTTACTTGTGCATGGACCGCCCACAAATGGGAATTACTTTACTTGCAGGCAGCGAACAAACTAATATTCTGATACAATCTGTATATCGAAATGAAGGCAAATATTTGCCAAAAACTTTATGGCATAATTACTTACTTTAAGGGGACAATGTACTGTGTTTTTGTGTATCCTCTGAATAACGTGTAATTAAATCGACAATATTGTAATTATAAGATGATGAATGAAGACGTTTGAATGAAACAACTCATTAGTTGTTGAGGTGAGACTTTTATACATTTGTTAAAAAGTATGGAAACCTTGTATTGAATATACAGTATAACTTTAAGTACATTTTCTTAAATATTTGAAGTATGTGTGAATTTAATCATGTGGCTTTTTGGCGCTGTCTTTTGACTAATTCAATTAATGGCAATTTGCTGTGGAATCTTTAAACAGTGGATGATGTAATTAAATGGATTGGTGCACAGCTTAAACAAGGCATTCGATATTGGATCTCTTGCCACAAGTACTAATTAATCAGCTCGCTATTAATTAAACAACCACAATTCGTGAATGAGGAAAATGTGCGAAATTGTGTGGGAAAACACAGTACGGTTCATATCATTAATCCCTTTCACACAACATATTTTGGACATGCTTTAATTGTAGTAAATAACCCCTTTTAAAGCTGAGGTCGTTCTCAGTTTATCAGAGTTCAGCAGGTACAGGAAATTATTATGCGATAACTGTGTGTATGCGGGGTGTACGATATCTGTGTGTGTGGGTTGTGACTCAAATTAAAGTTTTTTCACATAATTTACAACCCCATTGACGATATTGTTATGGTTATCACATTGGCGCCACTTGAACGCGTCGAGCACTGCATAAAAATAAATTAATAACAGCTTGTCGTCATATAAATATATACACACACACACTTAATGTGTTTGCCAGTCAGTTAATATTCTTGACGCAAATATTTTAACGATGTCGATGCGAAGCTCGCGTTGTTTTTTTTTTTAATAGCACAAAGTATGAGAAGCATGTAGAAATTCCGAGGTCGTTCAAGTTAATCAGCTTAAAGCATATGCAGCTTGACTCCTAAAAATTTATAGGTTTTATAGAGTAAAAAGAAAGAGAGAGAGAGAGAGACATAGAGAAAAGTAAGAGGAAGAGAATGATAGAGACACATAATTAAAATAATATTCATTTAAGCTAAAGTAACTTATTCGATTCTATCAATATAAATATCTATTTATTTGTATTTGCAAATGCAAATAAGCAATAAAAATAAAATAAATGCTTAGCTATTTTGATTTGAATATTTGTCAACCACAAATTGTTTTTATTTTGAATAAAATTTTGCCTTAGCTTTGCGGAAGTAAATTCCTTTTGAACCCGATCCCGGCGGCAGGACTTACTGCAATCGAAACTTCGGGATTACCCAACTTCCCCAGCACTTCCTGCTCTACAACTTGAAACGTTTATATTGGAATTATACTGCATTTTTATTACCTACGCGTATAAATTTCCTTTTGGTTTTTGTATTTTTATATCTGCTGCCAGGCACGCAACATTTTAAAAAACAATTTTGCCAGATACAATTTCTTGTGTATTATCGCTGAAAAGTATGCAAACACAAACAAAACACACAGACACACACGCACACACACACACCTAAGTAGACGGCGACAGCCACAAGCACACACACACACACATACACACATACATGCACACAGCTGCAAACAAACACACATGGCGTATACGCAATTTTATTTGCATGCCAGACAGACAACGACATTGCCGTCCACCCTGCGGCTGCTTATCACTTTATATATGCCTGTGTGTCTGTGTGTGTGTGTGTGTGTACAATATAAAATTGGGTCTCGTGTCTCTGTGTTTTGTAGCACTTTGTGCGACAACCAATTTCCAGTGTTCCGCTTAACGTTTTCGCCTCAAATTCGACAATTCAGCAGTTTAAGCCATGACAAAGAATTGAGCAGATTATTAAATGTCATGCACGCTCGTGTTTACTCTCTAACGAGAGCGTTTGTTGCTCTTTTGCTTTGTGCTACATTCGTAATTGTTTTGTAATTAACATTTTATAGAGTTGCGGCGTTTATTTCATTAACAAGTTCAACGGAACTGTCTGTATAACAGTTTCTCTTTTGCTTTTTATTTTATTCTTTATTATATAATTTTTTTACTCAGACATAAAATAAACAAGTTGCGTTTTATGTGGGCAACCATGAGGCAAAGTAAATAATGCGAGGTGACATTATTGTTGTTGAGGCTGTGTGGAAAATGCTATACCCGAGGGGGTATTGTAAGGAAGACGGTTTCTTTTTTATCGTCACTGGGTAGAAGGTGTCGCCTTTAATGCGTTTTCATGCCTTATTTAAAATGATTTTCGCTCTGCCACCCAGGAAATTATTTTCATTTATTGCCTTTCCAGCGGAAACATGAGATATTCAGCATGTCTCCGTCAGGATGGGGCCGGGCGGGATTGTTTCAGTTAATCATTTTGCGGTTGTGGCAATTTTTCAGCTCAATTAAGTGCGATATTATAAAAAGAAACCACAAGTGAACTTCTCATTAACTCTCGCAAAATGTGAGAACATATTAATAAATTTACAATTTACGAACTAGAAATCAGATCAGAATTGCCGCAGGAGCTAAAAACACAAGCACACAAAATTAAAACTCAACCTGAACCACAATATGTCTGAAAAGCAAAACTCAAACGAAATATCAGACATTTAATTAATGGAGTGGAAAGACATACAAGTTCAGTTGAATTAGTGGCAAACGGCAAATGGTAAAAGACAAACATCAATACGAGAGCAGAGGAAAAAGAGATAAAGAAAGAGAGGTCGAAACAGACGAGGAAAAGGAGAAAATGAACTTGGCCAAACTCACAGGAGAGAGTGAAACTGAAAAATGGCCCCCGGGCAAAGCAAAGCAAAGACAAAGGCAAACAAATAAGAATGTTATGCTGAAGAGTGCTCTAAACGCGTATACCCTGTACTTGGAAAGAATCTAGATGTCTTAACTTGTATTTACTCTAAGCGCAGGTTCGTGTACAGTAATCTCTATGTCGACACTGTTACAGAGCTCTTTTTGACTAGCTCCTAGAACTACCCCTTAATCAATTTGTGTATGCATAGGGTATATGTAAAGCAAAAAGAAAGTTGAAAGGACTATAAGACTTCAAGCTTGACAGCTCAGCACTTTGTGATGCAAACGAGTTTGCCATGCGAGCTTGTATATTATTATCTAAATGTAGATGATATGGCAATACGACCAAATAAAGAAAAAAATATCCTCGACACAGGGACATTTGACATTTCAATAAGCGACGGCTGGCCAAAATCCAATGCAATGACAAAGCATTAGCTAAGAAATTCATTGGCAAGAGGCACAACAATACCCTGGCTAAATCAATACTTATCTTTTTAAGCGCCAAAAGTTGCGCTTCTTAATGCCGGGGGCGTCATCAGTGCTTCTCATTCTGAATCTGATTCTCATTCTGATTCTCATTCTGATTCTCATTCTGATTCTGATTCTTATGCGGACTCGTATTCTCAGTGGCATTGTTATTTGGGGGCGTAGTAAGCTGTAAAAGCTAGCTTGTAATTGAATGTACACCACACGGCGTATGCGCAATGTGTGCTGCTGCGTTGTCCTTTGGCATTTGAACTACTGTTTAGCATAGTCATAAGCCTTTCCAAATGCAAATCTATTGCCACTTACTTTATTTATGCCGCTCGTTTATTGGTTTATTTGTATAAATTTATGTATTCCCTTTCTTCGTCTCAGCCTGTCATTTGCTATGCAAATATTATATTGCATTGAAATTCCATAAGTTGTCAACTGGATTTCCATTTTTGATTTCTAAAAGGAAAACATATTCAATTCTTTGTAAATCTGTAAAAGATTTCAACAATTTATACTATATTTTCGCAGACTTTTAAGGTATTTTTCATACGATATACGTATAATTAGAAATATTGTTTTTTTTTTACTTAACTCCTACTTGAAAACCATATTTATATTCATTTTTAATTCATTTATTTTCAGGTAAGCAACACTGACACCAAATAATATAATATTAGTATGATAAAAGCAGGTAAAATTCAAAACCCTTACGAAATTGAATTCATTTCCCTTGTGTACATATCAATTTCAACATCTGTCGGACAAGAGCTTATCAATATGCATAACATGAGATTCAGCTGAATGTGATTACACTCATCTTTTATAACCATTCGAAAATGAAAAACGCAAGAGGAACCTGGGGGAAAACAGGCACTAAAAATCATATCACGTCTTTTCGGAAAAGTAAAAAATGAAAATGTTGAAAAGTTTTTTGCACAGAACTTTTATTTTATTTTACTTTTTGGTTGCCATGGCAATTAGAAACATATTTCGCCATTGTTGCTACAGCCGTGTGGCAGACATGTTTTAATGGCAAATAAAAATGGCGGGGCCGCAGACATGTTTGTGCATGACGGCAAACTGTTTAAAATTGAAAAACTCTGCAGGATGAGGGGGAGAATAAGACACAGACACTTACCGGAAATCATCAGACAAGGGGTGGCCTTTTATTGTGATTGTTGTGTGCGTGTTATATACGTACAAAAAGGAATAATAATAACGAGAGACAGAGAGAAAAGAATATTGGACAGTTGAGCACACTTTTGGCTCTTTTGCCTGTGCTCGACTCCGGGGTTTCATTCAATCAGAGGCATCAATCAGTTTTTGCGTGTGGATGGAAGGAACAAACGGCAACAGCGGATTTCAACATCATTTTTGTCGATTTCGTGAGCAATGAAGCGCAAAGGCTTCTGATTCAGCTGAAGCAGGCAGCTAACACCTGGCCAATCTGTCCACTTGGCTCACCTGGCCACGTATTTATTAAGTCATGATGTTGAATGGCAGCCCATTCAGAAAGAAGGAAATAAAAAAAGGAGAATAAAACCGTTGAACGCTTGATTCCTCACAGGGTTGCATATATATACATACCACTCATATCTTAAACATCATTATCATCAATGTCAGCGTAATTATCATCATCATCATCATCATCGTCATCGTCATCGTCATTGTTATAGCTGTCCTGCTTGTTGATGTTTTTTCTGGGCATTTTGATGCCTGTTGTTTACCTTGTTGTTACTCATTCTTTGCTTTTGCCTCATTCATTGATTGCTTTTGTGCATTTTTGAGTGTAGAAAATCGTTTCGAGCTCAATTTTTCACATTTGTTGCCATTTACGCCTCATTGACGTCGTTTTTTGAGCCACAATCACTGAAGTGCCAACAAGTTCACAAATCATTCTGTTTCGGCTACGAAAAAGGAACGAAAACTGTTTAATATAACTCCTTTAAAGAGATTTCTGGTCTTTAGTTTAAGGAAAATGTCATAATTATAAAGTAATTAAAAATATTTTATATCTTGACATAATATATATCTTATAAAACAGTTTTTGACTAATTTCTTTCCTTTTTTTTTGCTCTGGACTGTTTGACCTTTTCAGCTGACATTTGACACGCCTCATTATGCACATTTTATGCCTCGTTTTGAACGAAGACCAGTTTAAGTTCAGTTCAAATGCTTTGTGAAAACTTCCACAACATTTGGCAAGTTTGAGGCCCCGGAAAATCATTTAAAGTTTTCTTTATGGCTGTCACGACTTTTGCGCAGCCCAACAAACATTTTTTCCAGCATTTTGAACTCGAGGGCGATTGCTGCTCATTAGTTCAACAACTGAATTTGTACAACCAAGTATATTAGATAAATATATAAATATGTATGTGTATGTACTTATGTGAGTTGGTGTGTGTGTGTGTGTGAGTGCTGCCGTCACATTTCAATCAATGTGAAAACTTTCAGCCGCATACTAAAAAGTCCGCCAGATGATGATGGAAAAAGGCAAGCTAGAAAGTTACGCCAAATTGAATTTCGTGCAAAAGTTTTACGCTCTTTGTTCTGGCCAGAACATTTTTGCATTCGTTTCGCTGACAACGTCTTCGCTTTCGTATACCCTGTGAACATAAAAGTGTTAGCGATCGGATGGATATCTTAAGATATCTCAGCTAATCCTGAATATTAATAGACTTTGGTCTGCCTTCTGCTGCACTTTGTAGTTCATTAATAATAAATACTGGGGAATCTTTTAGTTGAGCACTCAACTAATGAATTGCAATGGCTTTAATTATGCATCTCTGTTCCAAAAGCAGTTTTATGTTCGTATACGTAATATTTGTTATAGGGTATCTACTAGACGTGCGCTTTCGAACAGTCTCTTTTTTAGCCTTTATTTTTTTAAACCATACTGAAATTGAATTTGGCTTTATTGGTGGTAGCCATAAACTGCTGTAAAATTATTGATAGCGCGTCGTAGGCGTATACGTAATATTTTCTACAGCAACTGTACCGGAAACATTATGAACTTGATTACTTGCCTGCCAGTTGCATTTGACAGTCTGTCTTGGGGAGGGTGTAGTGCTGTAGTTGGTGGAAAAGAAGTGGGGGGGGGCGGAGTACACACAATATCGAACGGAAGTGGAAGTCGCTTATCCAAGCAGCTTTTCCTATCGCCCCAGTCTCAACCTCTATTTCACATCGTTGTTGGCTTGGCTGTCGCTTAGTATTTTATATTATTACGGTTTCTTTTTGTGCGGCACTCGCCGCGCTCTCATTTGCATATCAATTTGTTTCATTCGTTTCATTTAAAGCTTTGCTGCATTTGCAGCTCTTTTCAAATGTCGTTGCATACTTTTTGGCGCTGAGTGCATTGTGCATAATGTGTAATTTGCACTGTTATACAGTATAATTTGCTTAGCTGCCTCGATACTTAGCTGCATCGTCAAGATAGCTGCCTGATATTTAAATTTTTCTGCATCATGATCTCTTTAGTATGAAAATAATTACGTTTGGTGCATCCATCTTAGCAGCCTTTTGCACTTAAGCGCCTCATATCGGCAGTATTTATGTATGGTTTCCTATGAAAATCATGTAAGTTTGCTGCGCCATCTATTGAGAAAGAAGCAAATTTTCGTAAATAATTTGAATGCAGTATGGCAACTCTTGCAATTTGAATTTCTGCGGCTGTCCGTTATTTTCCTTGATGTTTTGATCGTGACTTTCGCTCTATACATACATTTTCAATTGTGAAATGGTACAAGATGTTAAAATTGAAGGGCGTAACTGGTTTAACAATCAAATATGTCCAAAAATAAAATTAAGTTAACTGCATTTTTAAGATAGCTGCCTCGAAGTTGTGTGCAAAGTACTCGAGGCAGCTAAGCAAATTATACTGTATATATTTTTTCTTTGCTATTGTTCGGCTTCTCGCATTGCACGTAAGTTCACAAATATTTTCGATTCAACCTTAGCCAATGCTTATATTTCTCTTTTAATATTTGCAAATATTTTGCTGACTTGTTTATTGGCCGTTTTTATTATATTTTTTCTTTCCTATTGTTTGCGTGCTTAACGTGATGATAAATGGCGAAAGAAGGCGAACGATTTCGTATCTATAAACTGCTTGGATTTTGTAAAATTTATTGCGTTATCATAAAAAATAAATATTATCAAATATTTGGCTCAAGAAGTTTTTTCAGTCCGCGTTTTTAATATATTTCCATAGAATTGCATAAATTAAGTTTGTGAGAGCTTTGAAGTATATACTAGTCTGTTTCTAAAGCTTTCATTGTGAAATTAGGTCTGTAATTCAATCGCATAAATAAATGTTCACAAAAGTTAAATAATTCTAGTTTGTTGTATTCAAAAGTGTTTAAAATAAACAAACTTTCCATTAAAATTGATATTTTTGTGGTACGTTTTAAGCGATAACTTAAAATAAATGGAATTCTTTTGCGTTAAAATGGATGTGAGTAAACAAATTAAGCAATTTGTCGGTGAATAAATATTTAAATGGAGACTGAAAATGCATGTGGAAAAAAGCAGAACTAAAAAAGCAAAAATTCTTGTTGTCATTTGTTTTGACATTCTGCTAATAACTGAAAATTAGTAATTCCTGCTGTCAACGGGGTTTCCAAATTGCACAACAACGCTAAACCAATGAAAAAAGAGTGAAAAATATGGAAATTAAAAGGAATGTTCAAAAAACACGAATAAATGAAGAGAAGAGAGCGGTGGTCAAACGGCAGATACCCTGTAAATTTAAAATAAATAAGCTGAACGAACTGAGGAATGAATGAAACTATTGATCATACACAGTTATAACTATATACCTTACAATATCAGAGAGTAGACAACTTCAATTACAGGGTATAAATAAGCAGTGTAATAAATAATTTCAATTTTGCCAGCATTCCATTTGTTGTCACTTGAATGTAACTCGCTAGCATGAGCAAATTGGAATATAGATTTTTTGTTTGCTGTATTGTGAAAATGCGCTTAAAATTTGTTGACTAGTGTAATTTTTGTCACTTGAAGTGAACGAATTGCGGATTTTTGCATATGCATGATGCTCTACTGTACACAACAGGATATGTCAGCCTGTATGTGGCAGGACGAGTAGATGCATGCAACATGGCGACGCTAAGCTGTACACTCGAACGAGCTTAAGGGTTAAGGGCCATGGGGTAAGGGAGAAGGGGTGAGAAAAAGGGGAAAAGCATGAAGGGTTAAGTTGAACATTGTGCTGCATCAGCAGCAGGATGCAGCTGCTTATGAAGCTTTGTGCAAATATGTGACTGAAGTGCAACTGAATGAGTGGAGTTAGATTGTAGAAGAGGCAGAGCTGTGCAGCGTTGTGGCATGCAACTCATTAACAGCTAAACATTGCCAGAGTAAACGCAACAAGGTTCGTTGTCAAAATGTCAACAAGAGCAACTTTCTCAATAGTTGTTGCCATCGCTAAACAGGTTGCCACAACAAGAGCAACAACAATACAACAATTTGTCATGCAAATATAACAACATGGCAACACGAAAAGTTTCTGCAACATTCTGAACTATGAAGGAAACAGCAAACCAAGCGCCAACTTTCTAATTGTTTAAATTACACACACTCACACACACACACCTTGTCTATACATGTGTGTGTCGTGTCGTGTTGTGTTGTGTTGTGGCGCAACCTTACACGAGGCTTTTTGGCTTTTCGGTTGAGTTTTTATTGACGTTACAAACTCGAAAAGCCAACGGTATAAACTTTATGACAATTTGATTGTGGTATTTTTGAGCGACTAAAAGAGTTTTGAAAAAACCGTCAAACCAATCAAAACTTTTTAGCCAATTTTTGTCAGATTTTCCAGGTGCTTTTAAATAAAATTTTTTGTAATTTCATGTTAAGCAGCAAATTGTAAATAATATACTTTAACTTTTATTTGGTAGCCAACAAAACTTGTCATTGTTGTCGTTAGTGTTTGTTGGCGACGTATTTGCAACTATTCATATTTACTAATCGCTGAAAAATCAGCAAAGCGTTGGAAAAATCGTTGCCCACATTTTGTCACCAAGTTTAATTGAACAGACGATATGAGGCGCCACATAAACTGTGTGAGTTGAAAACTGTGGAGCATAGAAGACGAAAAAAAGATAGAGTGAAAGACAGAGAGAGAGAGAGAGATAGAGTAATGAATACACTCGCATAAATTTACAAAAACAACTCGTGGGGTCCCATGCCCCATAACATAGTATGTAACATGTTGTGCATACTAATAACTGTGCTACTTTTTCTGTCTGCACCAAATGTTGCCTTACGAAATATACCCTGCAAGTGCCATAAAAGTGAACAGTTTTTACATTTACTTGCGTTAAACTCGTAGTTTCTAGGAATCATACTGGACAGGTAGCTAAATTTTGGTCGAAATTCTACAACCGATCTGGAAGTATGGGCTACAAGTCTATGCGATCGCTGCTAAAACCCATTAAAATTAGATTCTATTTATTTATTTTATTTACGTGATTAATTATTATACAGAAAATAATATAACAACTAAAGGAAGAAGTGCTAGCTTCTCAGGCCTTCGACTAAGTTAACAACAATATTTACAAATTTAAAATAAATTAATTCGTTGTTATAAATGTTGCGCCACAAAGTATGCAACAGAAAGTTACACCGAGGGGGAGCACTTCGTATCTTAGTTCATCTATACATAGCTTAATTTTTATATTAATTTCACACTAGCTTAAGTTGCCAAAGCAAGGTAATATTACTCTATTCTAGTTTCTATTTCAATTATTAAATAAAAGAAATAAAAAGTTAACATCTGATTATAGGATATTTCACAGTCGGGTATCGTTTGTGAGCTGCTTTAGTTTTTGCCCTGGTAACTGATGCTCTGCTGATGCTGATGATATTCCTGTTGTTGTTATTGTTGTTTTTCTTGTCGGAACAAAATGTGCGCATATTAAGTTGTTGATTTGTTGATTTACATTTCGCTTACAAAAATAATGCAGCAAATGAGTGCCACAAAAACTGTAATTTGTGTTGCATGATGCAGAAAATCAGTGAATTTTGGTTTGGATATTGTGTGGCAATCTAAATTGTGGCAACGTCAATTGACAACATTTTAATTTTTAATTTTCACGATTAACGCTGCACGTCAAAGTCAAAAAAGCTGTCAAGTGGCAGCTCACCATTGCCCCAAGCACCCAAAGTACCATATCGCGTCATCTGCATCAAGTGGCAGGTGGCAGGTGGCAAGTGACTGCTTCCTATCTTCACATCCATTCCAGCTTGCATCATGCAACTCGCAACGTGAAGTTATCAACGCGTTTTCCTACGAGAGACATTTTTACCTTGAAAATCAAGGCTTTTCAACTTTCTAAAGCAGTTTGTGTATTTCTTTATTAATTAGATATTAAAGTAAACGAATAATCTTTAATTCTAAAAATCTTTAACAAAAGGAAAATATAAATATTAAAATATGTCGCATACTTTTTAATATATATTTAACAAAGAGAAGATTGAATTTTTTTTTTTGCACAATTTTCCAATTTTTGGAAGTGTTCATTAGAATTAAATCAACATGAGTTATGAGTTGATTGTCAATAATTTGAAACTTCGCCTTTAATAATTTCATATATTCTTCTTTTTGTTTAAGAATTTATGTAGTTTCTTAAATCTTTTCTATAAATTGTACAAAAAGGGAACTCAAGTAATAATTATACTGCCGTTGTTGTATGTGAGCAGCGAGTTGAAGTTAAGTTGAGTTATGGATGTTGAGAGGCTCTTTGCAGGTTGCACTTGAGGCAAAGAGGAGCCTTTCTTGTTGTTGTTCTTATTGTTGATGACGCTGGCTTTGTTTTGTGTACATTTTGTAAAGACTTACAAAAACTTCCATGCATTAAGCGTTATTCAACGTGCTGAATGAAACAGTCGACAATCTTTGGAGTTAATTTTGCAAATGAAAGTAGATATTCTTTCCCTTTCTCTCATTTGACTCTCTCGTTTACATTTTTTCGGTTTTAAATGATACATGTTGAACATTGTACGCTGTTTTTCATTCATTTTATGACTGACCGTGGAAATCAATTAAGCGCTCTTGCGTGTAACGAAAATTGCATTGCATATTTTCCCGTTTCCTCGCTGCCCTCCACACACATTTCACATTTCCATTGTTATTTTACTTTTCTTTTCTTTTTGTTTTTTACATATCATTTATATACGCATTGCCTTTTTTCAGGAAAATATTCATTTTAATGAAATTACTCGAGATGCTTAATAATATAATTCCAGATATGCACAAAGTGGAGATTGTGGCCAAATAATTACATTTCTGCTGGTCATTTGGATGGTAGCGATGAAATCCTTAATGCAGATTCGTACTGAAGGATTTATTAACACATGCACAATTAATAAAGAAATTGTTATTGAAACGAAGATATTGTTAATGGAATTTCTTTGATCTGAATGAATGCATTAACAAAAGGAAAAGAAAAGAAAAATAATATTATTAATGAATACAGTCGATATGCTTAATAATATAATCTGTATATAAGTATATGCGTTGAGCTCAGTTGCCTCCAGATATTCGCAGAGTGGAGCTTGTAGTCAAATAATTACATTTCAATAAGAGCGCTGAAATTCTTAATGTTGCAACGTATTGATCGATTCATTAACACATAAACCATCAATAAGTATATTGTTTTTAAATCTTAAACTGACAGAATGTTTTCGTATAAAAAAATGTGACATATATTAAATTCCTTTTTAGTTTATATATGTACATTACTTAAAGAAACAGCCATAAATCATTCTCGCTTTTAGGCTAACCATTAGCTGATTTGCTAAGGCATTTTGCAATGTGTAGCCTCTTTACAGTCACGCATAAAAGAATGCAGCAGCCTTTGTTTATCGTTTGTAAGCAAATACTTAAGCACACAATACGGCCAAATATTGCACGACTATAAAATGCCCTAGGAAACTTATGGAAGAAACAGCTTCGTGAGTATTTTTAGAATCCGCAGGCAGAGTATTTTCATTATAGTATATATAATTATATACCTCATTCAATATATTGTATAGGGTATATTAGAAATTGTCGTTTTGCTTGGCGTTTTTGCATCTCTTCTTGTTGCTGTGCTGACACTTTGCGTGAATGCTGTTGGTTTTCCCCCAAACCTCCAACTCTGTTGCACTTTTCTTCTTAATGTTTTTTCCTGCATATTCATGGAGAGAATGAAAGAGATAGAGAGAGTGAGAGAGATAGAGAGGGAGAAATGGAAGAGACAGAAAAAAGAGGCAGCCGCTTTTCTGCGGGCGTTAACCGGGCTCGTTTGTTGTTGACTTTGTGCTCCAGTTGCAGCAGCCGCTATTGCGGCTTGGCTCAAACCAACAAAAAAGAGGCTGCCTCTCGCGTTAGAAAACTGCATATTTGGCTTTGTGGAAACTATCATTAAACAAGTAAAGCGACCACACGACGATGCTGCCGGCTAAGAGCGCCACATACTCTAAAATGCCATGTTAAGAAAAACACAAAAAACACGTCAACAAAAGGCGTTGCAATGTTCTACTACTCTACTCTTTCCACCATCGCCTCTTTGTTTCTATTTTTTAGCTGCTGGCTTTTGACTCTTGTTGCCTTTTTAAGCTGTTAACTGCCGCTGCAGGCGTCTTCAAAAGGCATAAGCTTAATGTGTTTTGGCAACGGTTTTCAAAGTGCAGATTCTCGAGGCCATAGTCGAGGCTTTTCATTCTGTATTTGACATCAACGACTTGTGTGTTGGGCCACAATCCCACAAGCTTCTCTTCTCAAAGCCTTTGGCAACCACAAAGGCAACCAAGTGTCAGAGTGTGTTCACCAAAACTGCCAGCAGTTCTTACCAGTTCAACTTCTGATCCTCCACTTCCTTCTCCAGTTGCTGTCATCTTTCTCTTCGTTGTTCTTCTCGTCAGCATCTTTGGCTTGTTACGGTGTTTGCCCCTCTTTCGTGTCTTGTTTTAACTACATTTCATTTGCAGTTCTTTGTGTTTATTTCTTTTTGACAAGCTCACACATGGCATAATTGGAATTTGAGTTGTGCATTTTGATCAGATTTGATTGATGTGTTGGGTATTGCTCTGGATGGGTTGATGGATGCTCAATTGGTAGTTCACGAACGGTTTAATCAACTGCTTGGTTGACCTTTAAAGTTACCTAATTCTTAGAAATAAACATTTCTTGACATCTGATTGTTGTTGTTAAGGTCAACGCATTTACATCCTAGATTATTTTTGTAAAGGATTAAATTTCTTTGATGAAATCTATTGACAATCTTAAACTTCTTTGTCAATAATAACAGATAGTTCCTTTATTCCTTTTATTCTCTAACCCTTAAAACAAATGTTGGCTTAATTTAAATTTGTTAAATAAATTGATATATAAAATCAAATTTCGGCTAATCTTTTTAGTATTTTTAGCCGTGTCTGTTAGTTCTTATCAAATTGTTAAAACTCGTTTACATCATTGATTAGTATTTACAAAATTCAATTAAATATGCCCATAAGTAAACTTTAGGTATACGTTTTTCCAATTTAGATGATGCTGTAAGTGGAAGACCGCATCAATTTAGTTCGCGTCCTTGTCATGCAAAAAAGGGAAAACAACGTCTCAATTTGTCTCAAGTTGTCAAGTTAACGTTGCAACACTTTACACTTGGAGTGTTGCAGACGGGACGACGTCATCGCCAGTAGCACTTGCCCTTACTTTTCCCTTCATTTCCTTTCGTTGTTCTTGTTGTTCTTGTTGTTGTTGTTGATGGCATCTTTGTCGTTCACTTTGACACCGTTTTGCACTTTTCGTTGGCATGTGAGGGGGAGCGATGGGCGTATGGCATGTTCCATCACTACCACGTTGGGCGCCATCCGCTTTGACAGGCACTTATTTTCTTATTATTAAGTATACGCTTAGTTGGCCCGTGAACTGTGCACTGCGGCAATGGCAGTGAAGTGCAGACGTAATGCGCTCGCCAAGTAATGATTACTTTGTGTCTGCCGCTGACAAATGCCGTCAGTCAAAGTCGAAAGTTTACCAGCTGCAGATGGAAGCAAAAGTCGTGTCAGTTAGCAGGAAGTCGTATCTACAAGGGATGGTCTGACTGTTATACCCATGACGACGAATTCTTAAATGCGGAAGTCTCGCACAAAAGGCGCATGTGATGCAATCTGCACGTAAAACTCGATAGATCCTTTCTGCAATATGAGTGTGTGTGCATTCATGTGTATTGCAGCCGATAACAGAGCATTGGAAATTGGGCTTTGACTGCTTCTCGGTTTGGTCCAAAAAACTTTTGGTGCAAGTTTTTAATGACTCCTTTAAGGGGCCAAACTTTATTTATTGCCAAAAGCCACATTCCAATTTTAGTCTAATTTGCAGCAGAGCTTTAAGAATTGCTTAATTGAAAATATAGTGCATCAATTAAAACAGATATATTTATTTCAATTATGTCTCAATTTTACATATTTGTAGTTGGTATCTTAAATCAAATCAATCTCTTTAATGGAAAATTATCAATCTTGTTAAAGTTAAAGGCTTAAGGTAAATTATAAAATTATAATATATAAATATAATAAATCAATATATTTATTTATTCTTTTTTATAATTTATTATTAAATGTCGTAAGAATGATCGATTTTAGTTTATACAATTCTTGGAAAGAATTGTAGTAAAACTAAGTATTTTTTTTACTACAATTCGTACCGCATTTTCCATAGACTCTCTTTCAATGATATATGCCAAAAGTGAATAAACAGAATTTGAAAAATGCAAGCCCTTGGTGAGATGAGCACACAAATTGTAAACGTGCATTGTCCGAGCTTAACAAGCTAGAAGTTTCTATTAGATGGGGCATCTGACTGTCAATCTCTGCTACTAAGCTCAGCATGATGCTATTGTCGTATGAAAATTCAATTTCCTATTCACTTGACCATTGATTACCATGTCCCAATATCGCACACTGTCAACCAGAACTTCCGTCCTGGCCTTGCTGTCACTGCTGCTGCCGCTGGGCATTTCCGGTGGCTGCCGTTTGGCATTAATTACGCGCCTACTGCAAATGCTCAATCAATAGCCTCGAAATATGGCTGTCAGTGATAGTTGCTGTTGTTGTTGTTGTAGTTGTTGTAGTTGTTGTTAGCCCCTGGACATCATCGGTCATGGACATATTTTGACAATGGCATTAGTCAAAAGCCGGTTTGCCCCAACTCTTAAGCCTCATTTGCAATACGAACTTGTTTGCTTGGGCGACAATAAATGCGATTTGGTCCGGGCATCTAAACGGTTGCCAATGTCAAAAAGCTGACGAAACTGCCTGACAACATTTGCCATCAACCAAATGAAATGGCTTATATTCTATAGCCAAAATCGAGGCTCTTCATAAATTGTTGCCTCTTTTTTTTTTCCTTGCTTTTATTTCGTTCTTGGGCAACAGCTGCTAATGAGGAGAGTTTCGTGGAAACTGTTTGTTCCGCTCTCTTGCTCGACTTTGCGTGCCTTTTGGACAATTTGCTAACAAATTGGATGTGTCATTTGCAGGCAATTAACTTTGTATACCCTGTATGCAATCAATAGATAAATAGGGTAAATTAATGAATTAAAACGGTATGCATCTTAAATGTTTGTGTTAGCAACATGTGACTAAGGCTTAGCAACATTTGCCGGCTTTTCGTAAACAAAATAAATGCTACTATAATATTTATAAAGATAATATACTACTATTTTTGCATCAACTGCAGCTACACTATTGCACTTCCACTACTATACTACTACTATACTACTACTACTACTATACTATTAAAGGATTATTAGCACTGTGTTATTAATAATATACTATGAACTTCACTTTACTTTACTTTTATTACCTTGCTAAATTGTGGTACTACTTCTTCTACAAACACTACTACAATAATCTATTATATTAATTTTACAACTACTACTGATAAATACTGCTTATATTATTTATACTAACATATGTTCCTACCACTAGTAGAATATGCTACTCTTTCTACAATTACTACTATTAAATACTACTAAAAGGTGATACCACTCTAACTACTATTACTACTTCAAGGTGCTACTAGTCTAATACTACTACTACAACTACTAAAATGTACTACTACTCTAACTACTACAACTACTAAAATGTGCTACTCTATTTTACTATTACTACTTTTCTACATCTTGTTACTACGACTTGTTTTACTATGTAAAATATCTAAATACAGTGCATACTTTTAGGCAGTTAAATACTCGTAAAAAATCATCATCGCATTCGCATATATCGCTTCATCTTACACAGCAATGCTAACGATCGAAAGCTGCTGCCAGAGAATATGCTCTTTCTTTTCTTCCTTAAGCAATATTTGTTAAGCATTTAACATTAAATCAATTACATGAAATGCTAATGTAAATCTCAATCATGTGTCCTATTTGCAGCTCCAATGCGACACTAAAGCGATTACAGCAGCTACTCAACGTCAGGATCAAAGTTGGAAACGGCAGCAGTGTGGAGTTTATATACCAACAGCATTAGAAGACACACTCACACACAGGCAATCAGACAGGAACACACACACACACACACAGCCCTGCCACGCCTTCTGTACAATAATACACAAATCGAACGCACAATGAAAAACGACGTCGTGCGATGGAGCAGGCAGCCAAATAGCAACAACAACAATTACAGCAACAACGCGAAACACAGTCAACAAAAACGTAACGCACAGTTGAGGCAACATGTTGCTAGCAAAAGAACTTGTCAACCAAAAGCAGCACTTGCAAATGTTGCAGCAACAATGTGGCAACAGCAACAAGAACAACAAACAATCATTGAATGTGATATAACAACAAATTTCAATTTCGATTGCAATTTATTCAAAACTAGTTTTTTAACGCAACAAAATAAAACGAAATGCAATCGCAGCAGACATTCAAAAACGTCAACAGCGACCGCGACAGCGACAGCGACTGCGACGTTAATGTCAACGTCAATGTCTGCGTCGACTGCATTGCTGCTCATTTTGCAATTTAGTATCGTAGTTTTTTTATGTACTTTTAATGTCGGTTTCGCGGCTGCCAGTGTTGCCCCCAAAGTGGAAACCGGCCACGCCCAATCGCCACTGTTGCCGCCCTACGTACTAGACTATGAGACCTCCAGTGGCAGCAGCAGCAGCGCCCAGTTAACCGCAAACAGCGGTCGCTCACCTGGCGCTAGCGGAGATTCTGGCCATTATACGCACACCTGGGCGGTTCACATACCAAACGGTGATGACAATGGCATCGCCGATGCCGTTGCCAAGGAACACGGATTCGTCAATTTGGGCAAGGTGAGTACCTAAGATTTCAATATATATTTTAAATGCATTTCTGAATATAAAATCTAGTTTTTAATTGAATCAAAACCGAGAGAATATCAAAATGTCCTATAGATTAATTCCAGTAGGAGCTACTGCTGAAAATAAAGCTTGTATGTTAGGGAAAACTCGTTAACTCAACACTCTTACATTATAGATACTTTCTGAAACTGATATGATATAATTCCATAATAATAGCTTTAGTATAAAGGAAATATTTTCAACGTTACTTGATTAGAATTTGTTTGATCTATTATAATTTGTGTAATGTATTTGGAAGAAATCATAAATACGTGTATATTTTATGTTAAATTAACTACAGTATCTATTGAAGTGCCTAAAGCCGTTCCAGCAGTCTTTTGATAGATTTAATACATGAATGTTAGCATTGGCAACTAATGTACGCGTCGAACAGTTTTCAGTCATTGTCACAAGCCATTTTAGTTTTGGCTGATAGAGATTTACCTAGTCCGCCAGCACTTAGAGCCATTCTTGGTAAGGTACAAGTTACTGAATGTAGGAGTTCCACTTCAGTTGATGGCAAACTTTTGCAAACGCAAACATTTGGCCCACATGTGCCATGAGGCACGGAAAGGGAGATGAGAGATTCAGGGGCAGGACCTCTCGTTTGGCAGTTTAGCATATCATTAGGACACTCAAATGTGAGACTATTAAAACTTTGTCGCAGACACACACAAATGGAAATCTATTCAAAGCACATTTTGAGTAACTTTCACGTTATGGGAATCTAACTGTAAAACACGACACATTCAGCAAATGTAAGATTGTGGGTCCTGGACAAAGTTTAATTTTTTTCATACGCTCTACAAATTGAAGAAGGGTATTTAAGCAGCGTACTGCTTGCAATACGTATATATGTGACTGCAGGCAGCTCATAAGTATTTATAGGATATATTTTAGTTGATCACTTTACCCATTTCTGTTGTTACCTTAGTGACATCTCTATTGCATTATGGACGTAGAGAAAAGCCGCAGGTGTTACAACTGCTTCAACTGCTGGGACAAACTTTATTCTGATTTCAGTCAAGCCACAGGACAGTAATACGTTTCAAACCACCCGTCCAGACAGATACACTTTATCTAGTCAATTGCATAACCATTAAAGGGCTGTCAGGTTATACACAAATCGCCTATTATTGAGTTACATATCTAGCGGTACTTATAAAGGGGAAATATACAAATATATATAAAGGGTTGATAGTTAAATACGCTGTGTCAGTTACTTTTGTGGATTAACTTAAGGAATTCCTTAGTTGGCATTTGAGTTTTCAATTGAATCTCGGGCTCAGATGGCGAAATTGTCACCGATTGTCTTTTGTCTTTGAAACTTACTTAAGTTGGGTACTCAAAATGAAATTAGTATCATTCACAATGGGACCCACTGACCGAGCCCATTGTATTAATTGCCTGAATACCTTAAGTCCAAAACTCAATTTATTGTGAGCTCGGTAAAACTTTTCTATCTCTCTCTCTCTTTCTCTCTCTGTTGGCCAACTCATTTAGCATCTTTTACTTTGGACACCGGAATTACTATTGAAGTTCCGTTTCTCGCCTGTAACAGCTGAGCTGGCAGCAAGTTAATTGAAAATTAATTTTAAATGGCATTGTTCAAGGGTATCCCTTCGCTTTGCCAACGTTGCGTGGCGGGTGTTCAAATAAATGGCACATTTACATAATTAGACAACGTCAAATGGCTGTTAAATTGTAACGATTTGTCCGGGCAGCGGAAGTGCTAGAGCTGAAGTGTGACATTTCAACTACTACAAACATATATTAGCACTTGACCTCAACTGTAGATAATTTAACAGAACTGCAGACTCTCTCATTACCATTACAGTTGTAGCATATGTGCAAATGAGACGCTGATGTTAAATTAACACATGTTCTGTTAATGTTTATGTTAATAAGTTAACATTGAGTTTATTAGATTAACATTGCAGTTATTATATATTTTTAACATTTGTTAGTTCATTAAATATGTACATATTTAAAGTTGTCGAAATACTGAAAAACTGTAGTAGCAAATGATTAGAAATTACAAAAAAATCAACGTGAATTGGCAGAAAATGTAAAAGTGCTGCTAATGTTTCTTCTACCATTTCTGTTTCTGCTGTTTACTATATATTTTTTGCTGCAAATTCCCTTTGACAAACTGTGTATAACTAAACCCAACTAACTGTGCAAACAAGTTACAAGTGAAAGTAGAGAACTAGAACTAACTAACAACAACGAAAACAACAAAAGAAATTAATAAACATGCTACAATCGCGAGTTTTTGCCTTTTGGCTCTGAATTGCGACTCCCCGTTGCGAATATTTGTGTTGTTTGTTTTGGATTTTTGTTTTTGTTAGACTTATTTAGCACTGGGCGTGCCATAAGACCAGCAACTTACGATGTTTTCCAACACTACCCACACACCCAACTGTGTCAAACACACGGCGTTGTCATCTGATGTTGCGCTCGAAGTTTTAATGAAAACTATGGTGTTTATTTATGTTGCACAGTGTGAATGTGTGTGTAAAGTGCATAAACTTTTAGCGCTGCAATTATGATGATAACACACTGAACATCAAAAGTTTTCAGTTCCAACCTAGAAGTTGAGAAAGGGACATCCGTTTAAAATATTAAAGACTTCGTCTTTGGACAAAGGAAAGTATTATTATTTGGACAGTATTATTGGTATTATAATAACGTTTAGAATTGGTAGACTTTATAAATAAGACATTTTATATTATATTTTTTAAAGGTTTTCCCTCTAATAAATTGACAAGTTAGGTTAAGATTAATAATTGTTGTTAATTTATTTAGTTTAAGCTAAAGTCTCGATTACTTTGATTAACTGTAAGATTAATCTCTTGGCGATTTCGGCTATTGTCATCGTGTAATTATTTAAATTGCCAATTAAACACGAACACCCTCGGTGGATGGACAAAGAGAGTGGAGAGAAATAGGGGGAGTAGTCGCGCTTTTAACTAACTTCTAACAAATGCATTTTTGGCGCACAAGTTTGAAAGATAAGAGAATGGCAATTTATGCGCTGCATTAATTTGCTTCACAGTCAACAGGATACAAGCCAGAGTTTACCTCAGTCCTGTCCCAAGGATGTGCTTCAACCTGTCAGTTGCAGTGAATCCTCTCAACTGAGCTCCTTGAATACAGCTCAGTTTCTTCCCCAGCCAGGCAGCTGCTGTTTGTCATTGCTTATCAGGGTCTGCAAGCCGGCAACTTCCTTTAGGCTATTGTGTGTGTGTGAGGCGTGGACATGGCTTTTGTGTATAAACGTATTTACATAACACAGCCGCCATTTCGTTACTTCTTTCCATTCCATTTTCGGTCGTGTCTATTGTTCGTGTTGTGATAAATGTTATCATTGTCTGTCTGGTAGGATCCGCCTGCTTTTAGCTCCACTCATCAATTTAATTGAAAAGCCTCTTGGATTCGTCGATGCTTTCACTTTGTTATTTGCCTTTTGGCTTTCTACCTTCTTTTTCGCATTTTAATTAATTTTCCTTATTTTTTATTTTCCTTTGTCGGGTCTTAAACTTATCGTCGAGTTAACTTCGCCGCTTCTTCGATTATTGATTGTCCTTGATGGGCATTTTCCTTTTACTGCAGAACTGCAATTTGTGGTCATTGCCTCACTTTGATTACTATTATTGCAGTTCGTATAATTAAAATCATAGTCAATGATGTGTAAAGCACATACCAATTTTTCTTTACTCTACCATTACATCCCATTCCCTTATTTGGCCCTTATTTCGCTGATAAATTACGTTATTCGCCTGACAAAAGGTTTTTCTTTTTATATATTACCTTTTCTGGCCTGTTGATAAAGGTCAACAGCTCATTAACGACGATTGCGTGTCAAAGGATGAAAAAGCGGGAACATCTTAAGCAGCACCACAAAAGTATGCTTCAGTTTTCAGCTTGTCTCTTTTGAGCTAGGTAAAGACGGAAAGTACCTTTTAATAGAGCTTATACCTTACACTTTGACAACCAATCAGGAAGCTTTCTGGCTATAAATTAAATGTTAACGAAATCTATTAAAGTTTTCCAACTTTAACGAATCTATTAAAATTTATTGGTTTTACTCGAAAGGCTTGGAGACAGCTCTAAAATGTAGAAATGTAGGTAGACAAATTTTTAAATATTATACCTTAAGATTTTAATTTTATTTATTGTTTAATATTTTATGCAATATAATATTACTATCACTACTTTCACTTAGGTAATTTAATTAAAATCTTTGTATAATAAATAATTAAATAAATTAATGCAACTTGCAAAGTAGGCATTAATATATTTATACTTGATTAAGATTAGTGTGGAATTTCCTTAGCAATTTTTATAATATAATTATTTAAGCGAGCTGCGGATACTGCCATCAATTTAATACTTTACAACCCTACCTTGGGTCAAAGGCACAACCGACAAATTGCGACAATTTTCATATCATATCTTGTTCATTTTTTTTGCATGTAGCAAAGTTTAACAAAAGTTGAAAAAGTATAGATACAAGTGTGTCTGTGGATACATTAGTATCTGTAGTTGCACACGAGCATGCTTGCATATGTGCTTTGTATCTGTATGAGGTCTGTGTGTGTGTGTCTGTGAGTGTGTGTCTGTGTGTGTGTGGCGCATGGCGGATATCGTTGATAAATTTCAAGTCAAAAACTCGGAAAATATTTATGACTTAACTTTTGTTTAGTAACAAAGCAACACGCGCGGCAACTGACAAACACACGCACACATTCACACACACTTACACACACTCACACATAGACAATACATGCAGAGAGGCAGTTATATTTCGCCGAAGCTGGAGCGGCTTTTGTGCTCTGTGAGATGGCATTCAGAATTGTCAGAAAACTTAAATCCTCCGCTTATGCAAATAGTAGTAAAAAGGATTTTTGCTTACTCTGCGTTTTGTCAAAAGCCAAGGGAATGGTGGTGGGTGCAATCGGAGGAGCCCGTAAAACTTTAATCACATGACAAGAAGAGAAATATCACAAGTTTCTATACTTTCTGTCATTTTGATCCATGACTTTGTTGTAGATGTAAAAGTTTTCAGTGCAATTTGCTGCCAAGTTCTATTGAGCCTTGTACTTAATTGAATATGTAAACCCGGAATGCGATTGAGTGTGAAATAAGGGACTCACATCTACTCACACACACACACACACAGGCAGGCACATCAACGCCCACATAATAGAAAATTCTGAAGCAACTAAATTTTTGCAGAAGGAAAAGTTTTGTACAAATGAAATTCAATCGAAGAGTTAAGACATTTTTTTACTTTTACACCAAAATTAAGTTTACTACTTTTGTGGGAGAAATGAATGAGTGAATCAATAAGTGAATATACAGCCAGGCAGGTTGAATATATTACGAATACTTCCATGTGTGTGGCTTAACTTTTTGCATGGCCATTTGACAAAAGTTGCAGCGGACTAATAAATATTTCATAAATTAATTTTAACTTTTTGCGCCAATCAATTTGCTTGAAATTGTTCAAAAACTGTTTAAACTTGACAGCCACTGGCCGATTAAATTGGTCAACTCGCTTTCTATGGCCCAGTTACCGTCCACAATAATTTCCATGAAATTCAAAGTGTAAATTAATTTTCACAGCATGATGACAACGTTTCCATTCTTTTTATTTGATGGCTATATTAACATATAAGTATATAAAAGTGTCGAGTTGGCTTAGAACTAGACTAAAACAATGTGAGTTGTCGTTGATTGGCAGCAATTTCAATTAGCTGAAAGTTACTTAATAATACTGATAACAATAAAATTAAACACGAATGTAAACTGCAGTAATTCTATCTTTATTGCAAGTCAAATGAGTGGGGAGATATTGAATGAAGCTGAAGCTGAAACAAAACTAAGAACTTCGGCGCAAACTATTCGTAGCACTATTTATTGCCTTCCCGCTGCTTCAACTTGGAAACGTAAATGCGACATGGTGGAAAAGGGGGATAAGGAAAATACGATCACGCTTTCAAATATTTTGCTTTAGCATTTTTTAATGCATGTTTCAAGATGTTTGCGATGTTGGCATTAGCAAAAATGGAAAGAAAATCGCCAGAACAGAACATGAACTTTGCCTCGTAAAATGCGTGCAATATTTTGCCGTATACTCTAGAAATTCTATATTAACATTCAGAGGCTAACAGACTACTCATAAAAGTATTAAATTTTTTGCAATTGTTTCACAGGGTATATACCAGCGAATATTCTTTTATTACTTTTACTTTTACCTGCATTTTCTTTCTCTGAAAATAGCTCTCTTAATATTCACATTATTTGCTGTTGTTTCTTTTATTTTTACCTAGCCTTTGTTTCTTTCACGTTTTTGACTCTGACAGATTTCCTCTTTCGACTTCGGCTTCGGCTTCCTTCCATGGCATGGAAAATGGCTAAAGTAATAAGATATTGTGCGTTGGCCACGCCCAAAAGTCTAAACCAAACAGCTGGGCGTCTAACTGAGATACGTCCACTTTTATTTTAACATTTTGTTGCATACTTGCTTAATTTAGAAGGAACTTTGTTTGGTTTACTTTTTCTTCATTTTTTCCATCTTCTTCTTTGGCCACGCCCATTACTGCAGGCGCTTTGATAATCTCCTCCCTTTCGCTGTCGGCTCTATTCAAGTGAAAAATTGCTAATGGTCAACAGGCGGCGTCGGCCATACAAAAAGCTTTACCAATCGGCGGCAATTTCAGGCAACAGCCGCCCCTCCTTCATTGCCATGAAAAACTGTGACAGTGCCTGCGTTAGTAAATTGCCGCGCTGTGATTTTAATTAAAAGGCCGAAAGTCTAAATTGGCGCCAGTCCAGTTACAGTGAGTGCACACAATATCGCACCATTTGGCAAAGTCAAAGTTGAGTTGATTTTAGGGCCGTTTTAATTGCCACCCAAGCGATATAAAAAAAAGGACAGAAATAAAAAATATAAAGAAGAAAATCAAGTTGGAAGGGAAAATTTATGCAGTGCTCAATCAAGTGTGACAGCTTTATTGCACACAACAAGCCAAAGTGAAAATTTGAAATTTGTGGCAAATATTTGGACTGCATAAATTTTTGGACATCTTTTTGTCAGCAGACATATTTGTATACCCTGTCCGTAAAAGAGCTAAATGGTATGCTATTGTCGTTGTTGAGTGTAGAAGACCCCATAAAGTTTATATATTTGCAAATCTGCTTACAGGGTATTTTATATTTTATTCAATTTTATTATTGTATCTTGTGCGCTTATTCAAACAAATCGTTAGCAATTGCATTTTTTTATTCTTGTTTTAGGCTTTGGAACGATGATTGCGCAATCAAATCATTGCTTTACGCTTGATTAACGGAATGTCATGTTTGCCATCAGCTACCGTTAGCAATTATGTACAATATTTTTCGAATTTCGAATAAAATTCAATGAACCAAACTGCCCAATAAAACTAATCAAATTAATAATAAATGTGCATTAAAATGTCTAAAAAAGGAGAAAAATTAAATGGAATTCTCACAATTCAATTATATAACGATATATTTATAAAATGTGCGGAAACATTTTCTGATATTTAAGTTAGTTTTTCTTAAGTGCTCTAATAATATTTACAGACTCTGCATGAAATGATAACAATTGAAGTGTCTGCTGCTATCTCACATAAACTATTAGCACTATCTTTATGACTGGTCAGATGCTGCGTATACTTAATAATATACCAATAATAACGCGCATACGCCGTGTGTGCGGAAACTTTTATAGTTCTTTTGTTCCCTCCCCATATGGATTTTGCTTTTATGTTGTTGCGGTATAATTAAATTGCAATTAATTGACCATAACTTTCTCAGCAGCTGCAATTCAATTGGAATGTGTTTTTGGTCAGCAAACAAACAGAAGGAGCATCGAGGAGCATGATAACGAGGTGCCATTCGAGCATAATGTTACTATAAATCATTGAGTACCTCTGGCAATGGACACAAGCTGAGAAATCTATACAGAGACATGTAGAGAGAGAGTAAGAGAATAAAAGAGAGATGGCGACAGAGAATGAGAGAAGTTTGAATATTTCACTGAGTTATTAGACCCACACTCATATATCATGGCTTTCAGTAAATGGATTGGCATTTTAATTGCCTCTGCAATTGGAATTCCTGCTTGAAATTGAACTGCGCCTGCAACAAGAGTGGGAAGTGTTCAAATTAAGTGTGAACTGACTGAAAGCTTTAATGTCATTATATCATAATATCATCATTTTAATTGAAATAGTTTAAAAATTATCGTACATAATTACCATGGCAATTGTTCTACATATTAAACGATAAATTTCAATCTATGATAAAAATGCTATATTTGCTCGTTTGAAAAGAAAATTTAATAGATTCTCTAACAAGAATATAAATCAGTCAATTACAGGGCGACTAGAATATGCAACAAAATTCATTGCCAACACTCAAGAACAACAAGAACAAGAATAACAATAAATCATTTTATCTATCGCCCTGTTTCGCCCTGGAGCATTGAATTGTAATCTGATTTTGAATTGATATGCATTATCCTTGTGCCATGCTCTCGACGCACTCGCAAATTGAAGGCATCTGCAGTCTGCAACATTCTTTTGTGTTACTTTTGCAATTACAATGAAATAACATCAACTGCATTCTGAGTAATAAAATTGATTTATGAACCTTACACAGTATGCATTCAGTTGACAATGAAATCGATATACAAATTCTGTTGAGCAATGTATATGCGTATTTTAAATGAAGTGTCAGTCATTTACTAAGAATATTCATATACTACTATTATTTGGTGTATAAAGCCAATTTTGCCTGCCTTTTCTATTTTTAATCAAGTTGATGAAAGCATTTGTAAAGCTGTCTATAAATCTGGCAACATTTTATTTTTATTGTTTTTGACACACTAAAAGCCATGTTTGGGGATTTGCCAGGCATTCCAAAAAAAGTTGACAACACAAAAGCTTTTCGAGCTGTCGCATGGCATTGAAAAGTTGCCTGCCAGCTGAAAAGCTGAATAAGGACACACATAACGGATGCCAATCACCGTTGCAATTATGTGTGTAACTGTCTGTATGTGTGTGTATAAGTATTGAACTTAGCCGTTGACCTTAGCCTGGTTTCTGCCACACTCACACACACACACACCCAGACAGACATGCACTTAGCCATTTTGTCATTTACTTGTTAGTGGCACTACAGGAAAATAAAAAAAAATGTGTTGCATATTTTTAGGCTGCTGCCGCTGCCGCTGCCTCTGTCACTGCCTCTGTCGCCACCGCTGCCGCTTCTCGTTCATGGTCGACTCGAGCAGAGCAAAGTCAGCCGTTCAACGTCAACATCAAGTGGCCCACTCGGTGTTGCACTTGAACCGTAATGAAAGCATTTGCTGCCACAAGCACAAACACATGCATAAAGATAGACAGACAGAGAACGAGCATATGAGCGAGAGAGATGGAGATAGAGATAGATAGAGATGCAGCATTGCACTTGGTTAGTTTTAGTGTGTGCGACATCTGACACTTGTCTGCACTTTTATATTTCACAACTCGGCCAACAACAACAACACACACACACACACACCCATTTCGTATGAATTTAAGATTATAAACTGAGTGCAAATGTGATGCAAATATAATTTAAAAGGTGCTTCAAGATACTCGTATACTAGCTCTTTGACACACACTGACTAGTCTAAAGTTTAGTTATGAAACTGTATCCAACGATGCTAGACTTCACAGGCTATGTATATCATTTAGATAAGAGAGAAAAGAACTAAACTAGACACTAACAGATTCGTTAATTACTATTTCTATAGGTGCTATATTATATACTTGAAGACGGAGAGTTAAAACACAAGTAATCTAGGCAATATTGACTAGTCTTCGACTACTGACATTCATTCCTTAATGCATTACATATTTGTCAAGTCAGAGCCTTGTTTTTCAACCATTAGGAATCTTATGCTTGGGGGCGTAATAATTTAAATACTAGAAATAGTTGAGAAAAAGCTTGCACAAAATTTGCAATCGTATTGCTTTGATTTCAGATATGTTTTTAGAATTTTCTCTACAACTAAAGCATAAGTTGAGATATTTACTACCACTAAATTATTATTATTATTCACTATTCGAAGATCTGATGCTGAACATTGCAACATTTCTTGAATGCACTATAAAATGTTTAGTATTTCTAGAAATCTGATTTTAATATCGTATTATTTTAATTTTAATTATATGTTATATAAATAGATATTTTGTATGAAAGTTTTACACAACTTTTTACTAGTTCTTTAATGCTTTAAACATTTCCTGTCAAATTAATAATATTCTTTGCCACAATTCTTGATAAATAAATTGTTTAAGCCAGTGTCAATAACATTTTCTTTCACACAATTAGCACACACACACATACCTACAAGTATCGATATCATTATCATTGGCCATTTTGTCGTAATTGGCCAGCTCACAGTTACCACACTTGCCACACACACAAACACACACACATAAGTATATCCACAGAGATTTCAATGCCATGGAATTTCATTAGCACTTGTGCCACGCGGCATAGAAACGAAGTTCATTTATACTTGTTCGACCAGACGAAAAGTGTCTTGTGGCTTATACGTTAGTTTGTTGGCCTTGGCAACAAAAGAACACATACACAATTCAACGCATTAACACCTATTAGGAACGTAACACACGTAGGAAAGTAGGAAATGGCAGGAAAAGCAAGAAAAGTCAACGAGGCAGTTGTGTAAATGGCCACATAAATAAAACCGACTGTCTGCCAAGTTATGAATAATCACGACAACAAGAATGGTACACTCTGAATATGTATGTTTTGTGTATGGCTGTGTGTGTGTGTAGAGACTATTGTAATTAAGCTTTGGGCTTTGGCTATAGCAAGTGGCGGTTGCATTTGAAATGTCGCCGCTATGAGCTATTTTTATATACAAAGCTGTGCAATGAAACGGCATAAGCGTCTGCTGTTCACATATACACACGCAATACATACAAACACAAACACACGCACACACATCCAGACACATATAGGTATAACTAGGTATTAGCTTAACCTACAAGACTGAAGATAAGAAGGGAAAAAAACATTATGCCGCATGTGCGTTCGGTATACAAATCTCGAGAGTTAATTAAAAGTCATTAGTGTGCGGCATAATTGAAGCTAAACTAAATGCCAAGCGGAATAAACGTGGCTTACAGCTGGCAGTAGTTGTAAGAGGCAGAAGTCTGTTAACATATAAGAGAAATTTTTTCTAGAAAAGCGTCAAGATAAATGAACATAATTGGAAATATAATCGCGATTTGTCTGGCTGATATTATACTGGGAAAGGGGAAGAAAACATACATCTTACTCTGATATAACCTTGTTTATCTAATTGAGTACATTTTCTAATATGACTCTACTTTAATTAAATTTAATTTTAATATACTTATATCTCTTCTTTCTCATCTTTTCCAGGTAAGCAACATTTTGTGCTTAAATTACAAACAAATACCGCCTAGAAGCGTCTTCTGTAAGTATAAAGATGTTGTTAGGCTGCAAATTTAATGAGTGCTTAAAATGAAACTTGCTCAACTGGTGTCGTAACCCAATGCCTGAGCCATAAATCAACTTAATGAACCAAACTCCCTGTTAAGAAAGAGATAGACGCTCAAAAGTATGCAATATCGTAGTTCCTTAGCAAGTTTCACTTAACATTAAAGCTCGCCGAGAGCATTTTGTTGCGTTTCTCATACAAAATTAATAAATATGCGACTCAACGCGCTCAGCTCATTACAATGAATGCTGAAACTGAATGAATAAGTAATGTTAAAATGTCAAATACTTTACTTACTTTAAGTTGCATCGATTCGAATGAAATTCGACGGCAATTCTCAGTTCTCAGTCGTTTCATAACAGACGGCAAATGATTTGCTCATTTGGAGCATTTTTCGAACTCTGTTTGAATGCCTCATGAAATATGCAAGTTGAGGAGAAAAGCTGGCATGAAAATGGCAACGTTTCCTATTGCAATGTCCAACCCGACTGTTGCCTGATGTCTGCCCCGACCGTCTGCTTTATCCTATTATCTTTCACCAACATTTCTCTACATTATTTATAATTTTTTTTCTCTCCATTTCCATTTTTTTTCTTCTTATTTTTCATTTTCTTCTTTTGTGGAATTTTTCAGTATTGCACGCAAAACGGCACAGTTCCGGCCATTTCATTCATTTCGCTGACTTGACTAACTTGTTGTTTGCAAATTACAGACTTTTGTTCTAATACGGCCAAGCCACCTCTCCTCACTCGACAGAGTTATTATTTTACTGTTCATTTTTTGAGTGAATGTTTGCAACTTTCAGAAAAGTTATATTAATTAACCATGTATAAAGTTTTTTGACCGACAAGCTGTTGATTTATTTCTTAAGATTGTTTAGATGAGAGTATTTTTAAAAGTAGTACACACACTCGACAGCTTCTCGATCTTTCATTTAGTAAAAAGGACACTCTGAAGTGTTTCTTATTACGCATACGCCACGTGGCACACACACTTCAAAATCTAACTTTGAAGTTCAGTCACAATTTGTTAATATTCTGGAATTTCCATAAAATGTGTGGAGAAAATGAAACTTTCTCTTTACACGTGGCAAGTGGAGGACAACACTTTATTATTTATTGCCATAATTATGTTAATGGCAACAAGGCAACAGTGAGAAAAACGACACGCTAATCATATTTATTAACATTTTAACTTAATCACACACTCAACACGAAAAACAACAACAAGAATTGTTGACATTGCCTTTGATGTTGTCACAGCAGCAACAACAACAACCACATCAACATCAAAAACTGTTGCCGTTATCAAATCCTGATGGTATTAATTTGTATCAAGTCTCGTATTTGTTGTTGATAAATGTTTCTGTTGCTTAACCTATGTATATACTCTTTGCAAGGGTTTCATTTCGCTATGGAATGTCTTACGTTCTGATCATTTTGCAGAGTGATTGGTAGTAAGTGTATTCTGTCTGCGGTCATCGAAATCTAACTCCATTTACTTGTTTCATTTAATACACACAAGCATTTGTGCAAACTCATTTAACTGCCATATGTCTTGAACACATGTTTCCTTTTTACATTTATACATGTTATTTATTTGCCGCTTCTGAGAATTCTTTTTATTTCATCTTATTCATATATTTTGCTCTTTATGCCTGTTTTCATTTTGTTCGTCATGTTTGCTTTTTACAGGGTTCGTTGCCACTTCTCTCTTCTTTATCATCAAGGCTCGTTCCTTTTTTTCTGGTTTAAGACTTGTGTTTGCTTCACATTAACAGATAAGAAAAGTGATTTGAAGATACCATGATAGATGGAGCTTCAAATGTTAAGGCACTTGCAGGTATTTTGAATTAAGTTCTTAAAGATTATCGCGATTGACTCGAACTCAATTTGGAATTATCTTTGAGTTTGGAACGTTCAAATTTAATCTGAAACAAATCGGATGATTTGCTTAAAAGTAATCTAATGTGTTGACAACTTGTGAGTGAAATGTCTTTTGTTTTCTGTATTTTGCATACATAGAGATGAAACAATTAAGTGTAGAATGAGACAAGAGATTTTGTTGTAGTAATTTATAGAGCAAGCCAAGTGACTAAACTCTTCTGCTATTTTATACAATTAGAAACACATAATTCTTTGACACACACCCCCATCACACACACACACACATACACAGATACAGTGACACTTTCTAAAGTGCCCTTCCTGTGTTTTACTGTTGTAAATGCGACACGAAGCAGATAAAACATTTTCATTTAATTGAAACAAATGCGTGCTGCGTATCAATTTAAGTAAAATGGGACAAACAACTGCAACACAGAGTAGCTATCTACAAAAAAGAACAACAAAAACAACAATATTAGTGACAATAATACAAGTCAGCAACATAGTATAACTATTGCAACTGTGTAGCTGTAGTGTAGTGTAGTGTAAAGAGCAATAAAAACTAACGACTACAACAATAAGATCAGAGACTGTGCCACAGATTGTTGCCATCAACGAGGCGACAGTCGCAGACCCCAAAATGCCAAACGAATGAAACATGAGAAACTGTTGTGAATATGTGCTGTGAGTGTGTGTGTGGGTGTGTGGGTGTGTGAGTCTGTGTGGGGGTGTGTGTGTGTGAATGAGTTTGTTTAGTGTGTAAATGGTATACCATTTACGTGTGTGTCACATAGAATACAGCAGAAAAATACTAATAGACAGAGAGTGAGAAAGCGAGAGCAACATTTTCGCTGTCAGGTGGCACTCAGATAGTAACAACGACAACAACAACAACAAAAACCGTAACTACAACATTAGTGGACCGTAAACTGTCGCCAATTGAATGGCCGTCAATGGGGCACCCCAAAAAGAAAAACTGATGCTCCCATCAAGCGCGTATCAAAATCTATGTAAATTACACACAATCATCATAATATGTTAGTGTGTCTACGTGTGTGTGTGTGTGTGTGTGTCAGTTTGTGTGTGTATGCCATAAAATGACACCAAACATATACAACATGCCATATTATAGTATAATATAATATATACACGTAGTATATACATACCTACAAAACAAGACGTGTTGCTTATGTTAAATTGAAGTGCGATTCTACGTATGATGAGAAAGACTGGGACAGAGAGATACAGATTGAGTGACTAAGTAGTAATCTCCTTAGTTGATTGAGATATAAGGGGAATTCACACGATTCTTTACTTTCACTGATTTTAGATGCAGATTCTTTTGTTATTCTTTACTTGTCTTCTCTTTTCTAAGAATTTACACAAAGTCTATATGCAATGCAATTGAAACAGAATTGTGTTTTATATACCAGAAGTTAGCTAGATGCTAATGGTAAGCAACAGAAATTGAAAGCGCTTAACATGTAGTTAACCCCAATCATTGCCTTTAAAAGCATTTCAAAAATAAAAACAACTTTTGGCTGTGAATAACATTCAGTGCATTTTTAATGTTCTCAGTTTTGATAACCATTCTGAATTGGTTCATATTGTGGGTTATTGTTGCCGTTGCCATTGTTTTGGGCATACCAAATACTCTGGGGATTGTACGATGGGTTTCCAATGTGCGTTGTAGTAATACCGGATAGACCGCGGGGACCCTCTTTGCCACGTGGTCCAGTTGCTCCGGTAAATCCCCGGGGTCCCTGTGGTCCAGGTTGTCCTGGTGGTCCTGGCGGTCCTGGTGGTCCAGGTGGACCTGGTGGTCCTATCAATGGTAACTGATAGTAAGAAGTTTGTGCATTCTCCTTTTGTGAAATTGAGTTCTCTGGCACAACATTGAGGTCCGACCAGTTAATGCCCGTCTGACTCTGGAGATTAAAGCCTAGTTGGACGCGTGGCACCACCACAAATGGCAAGTTATTTGATCCGACAACGTTATTGTTGGAGATTCGGTTTGAGCCGGAGATTATCTGTGGGCCATAGGCCACCGGCAGGGCAGTTAACTGAGGCAACTGATAGTTGATGTTCTGTTCATTCAACATGGGAATCGTATTGGAGTACAGATAGTCGGGCACCTTCCTGCCATCCTTATCGGATTCCAATTCAACTATCTGTGGCTCACGAATATTCGACTCTTTCTCATTATTCGTTTGGAGTTGTTCACCAGGAGTGTAAATAACCAATTGTGGAGTAGTTTCCTCATCCACATCTGAGTTCGAGCTGCGGGCAATGGCATGAACTCGACGCAGTCCCGTAATATGTGCCTGAGTCAGGCAAACGAGGCCCAAAAGTAAGGCTAGAAATTGGAGAAAGAAGAAAGTTTAAACTAAAACTCTCCTTTGACGTCTTAGAGAGACGTTATAGCGAGTTCTTACCAAGTATCTTAACTCTGTCTGTCATTTTTGCTAACTGTGCTAATAGTATGTAAACTCTTGTCTTTTATACTAAAATTTCTTGAATGATTATAATCACATTAATTGATTTATTCTTGGAAAGTGTTCGATGTTTTTGCGCTCACATTATTTTAAATGTTTTGTCTCAGTTCAGTCAACTTTTGTAACTAATCGAATTAATCTAACTAAGCGAACTAAGCAGTTTATAACTGGGTCAGAGCACAAGTCCCAAACGGGTTTCACTTGAGTCAACGCTCAATTTAGACTGCTTATAAATTTGCTGATCTTTCTAGTGATCCACGGGCGTGGTATTTAAGTAGAAGCCCTCCAGCTTCATTGGGATTGTAATAGATTTTTTATGTGATCTGATAAGGATCTTGAGAAATTAAGGTCACAAAGTGACGACATCTTTAATTGCTCCTCAATGAGTATAAATTTTAAGAATACTATAGATTTATATGTAGAGAGGAGATACATATGTAAATAAATAAAGATAAAGATATTGTTATTAATTTGTAGAATCTACAAAACAATTAACAAACTTTCAAATAAATCTGTCGAAAAATCCTAGAATATTGTCTGGGATTAAACGAAAGTTATAAAAACAAAATGAAATCCCTTGAATATTCTGAATAATTAAAGACACTATAAAAATAAATATTGAGCTCAATTTCAAATGGAATTTCGTAATATTTATTCAATGAAATCGCTGCAATGGTCACCCCTTTGGCATTTTGACATTTCCTACTTTAAAATACATTCATATTCATCAGGCAGACAACTAAAAAAAAAGCGAACAAAATAAACTAAAAAGGAAACATAAATGGAATAGAAATAATAAAAACAATGTGAATATAGTGAAATAGTCAGACAATGAAACTGAAAATTCAACAGAGATACAGAGATACATGTACTACTTATTAACTTAGAGCTATAATATATATATAGTATATGTATATAGTCTAGTTATATGTTTACATAAATAATATTACTACTACAACTAGGCAAAAACTCGAAGTATACAAGAAAAAAAGTGCCAGGCATTTAATTGAATTGAATTAACGAGTTGGAAGATGAGGATGAACAACGGATTGGATAGATGAATGAAGCACAACTTGGGGTTGCACCCCCTTGTTGTGTGTGTTTATGTGTGTGTGTGTGTGTGTGTGTGTGTGTGTGTGTGTGTGTGTGTGTGTGTGTGTGTGTGTGTGTGTGTATGGCATATAATTGAACTGACAGCAGCCCGCATCCCAAAGTGTGATTTGTGTGTCAACTAAAACGATCTGAATTTCCAGTTGCAAACAGTTGAGCAAGTTGCGCCGTGGCGTGCGCGTCGTTGGGCGCTTGTCGCCATCTCGAAACGTTCTCGCATCCGATTTCGAGTCCTTCGGTCGGGATGTGGCAGCCACTGTTGCTACTCACGCTAGTGGCGTGCTCAGTGGCTGTATGTGGCGGCTCTGTTGCCCCCAGTGCGGGTCAACTGCGTCGCATTTGGTTGCAGGATCATTGCAACGCAGGCATTTGCACTGGCGTTGAGATTGGACGCAACGATTATGTCATATTATCACAGGCACCCATTGCCAAGCAACTGATGCTGACGTTTATCAATTCAACCATTGCCAAGATACCGCATCTGATGTTTGATACGTTTCCGGATCTTCAGCTGCTCCGCATGGAGAACTGCACGCTGGAGACGTTCGAGAAACCGCAATTCGAGGGCGCCAGCAATTTGATGAGCCTCTTTCTGGGCCACAATCGATTGAAGGATATCCCAAAGAATATATTTCTCGGTGCCGATAATCTGGCCACGTTGCAGCTGCAGAATAATCTGCTGAAGGTGCTGCATAATCACAGCTTTCATGCATTGAAGGAGCTCAAGGAGCTCTCGCTGGCGGCAAATCAGCTGGAGCAATTGCCACTGGGCGTGTTTTCAGGTCTGCGCAAGTTGTTGGACATCAATCTGGCTGGCAATCGATTGCAGGCATTGCCACGTGGCATATTCGATAAGAATTTGAATTTAACTCGCATCAATCTGGCGGACAATCGTTTTGTTACCTTTGAATCGGAGCTGTTGAAGTTGCAGCCACATCTGCAGCTGTTGGACATCTCTGGCAATATTATGCCCGAGTTGACATTGAATTTTACACTGTTGGAGCAGGTCGTGGCCCACAGCTGCGATCTGCGTCGTGTGACGGTCTACGGGATTGTCCAGGATTTGGATGTGCACAATAATTCAATGTTGGATATTCCACACATTCCATTGGCCAGCAATGTGACCAGTCTGGATGTATCGCAAAATCCCTTGGGCAATTTGCAGGGAAATCCTTTTCGACGTTTTACAGCACTGCTGCGACTCAATCTATCATCGACGAACACTCAAGAGCTGGCCGAAGGTCTCTTCAAAAAGCAAACCCTACTCCAAATGCTGGACATATCGGCCAATGGAATCTACTCCCTGAAGATAACAATCTTCGATAGCCTCAAGGCATTGCAGTATTTCTACTTTCAGCAGAACAACTGGAACTGTGACTTTCTCCAATTGCTGATGAGTTCGTTTGTGAAACGTCGCGATATTTCCTTTATGGAGGACGTAACTGCACCGGAACTGGTCGATGATTATGTCGATGGCATTGCCTGTTGGTATGAGAGCAACAAATCCTCGATGAAGTGCGATGGCGGAAAAACAGGAAGCTCAGACTCGGCTCTCGAGCTATCCATAGTGCGCAACGAGATAAAAGCCTTTACGGAGCTTGTCGAGAAGAAATTCATCAAGGTCTATCGCATGCTAGATGAAATGAAGCTCAAACTCTGAGCAAATATTATATTCCAAATATTATCTGACAATATTTATTCCAATTATATATTCAACATATCTTATGGATAGACCGCATAATGGCAATCCTATATATTTAATCGCATTAAGAACTAGAATAAATTGACACAAGCAAGCAACCAATAAATATTTTAATTTATGTTACAACTTATAATAAAGCGCAATGCACCCTTTGGGAACCAAATATTTTTGTATTGTTATTTTTTACTAAATCAATCAATTCGTTTCTACTCTTTTACCATTTTCATTACGCTTCAATTTTCTTTAATTTATATTGGGTCTTACTACTTTATTTAAATCTCTGGTTACAGCTTCATCTGTACATTAATTTCTTTCTTTAAAAGTAGATTTCTCAAATTGTTCTCACATTTCTTAAATTATCAACCGGTTCAATGCATTAACACTCAACTTTATGGCATTAACTTACGCCTGATATAAATTGAAATTCACTTTTTATTTGCTTTACGTTGTTTTATAGTATAATAGCTGAGCTCAAAAAGGTAATTTTTTGCCATAGGAATATATTTTGTAAATATCATACTGAATTAATATCCTTTCAGTTTTCCCATTTTTTTTTTTTTGTGTGTAAACCATTATGCATACTGAGACATAAAGACAGACACAGCATAAGCTTTAAAAGAGCTTATCAAGCCAAATATTTCACGCAAAAATGGTTTAATAAAAAACATTAAAATAAGAATAGAAAACTTGCAGTTAGTCGAAAACAAAATGCTCTTCTATATCGATAAAAAAATCAAAGTTTGCTTTAAGTTTCTGTAAGATATTTACAAGTTGTATTTCTGATAACAATATATAACTCAATTCCAAATCAATTGTTGCTATATAGCCATTGATTGACAAACAGTTGATTATGGATTATATATATGTGTACATTTCAGGCAGGAAAATATGTCATATTATAAAGTTACTTGTCATGTGACGTCAAATAATAATATCATCTAGTTCTAGTGTTTTAAAATAGCCGTTGTAAGAGTATAAAAATTTGCAGACGCTCAATTAAATATACCATAAATATTTTATGGACATTAAAAACAGAAAAACACACTTGGCCATAACGCAAAAATGTTTAATGAAAGTTATCAGCGTAATCTCGCACATGAACGCGGTACAGAGGCAGAGATAATCGTATATATATAGGGACAAAAAGGGACACAAAGTGTGGAAGTGAGAAGCGACAGTAAAAACCGATGAAACTTAATTAAATGCAGACACACACAAAACCTACACACACACATCCCGCCATAGACAAAATTCTGCTTTAAATATAAACAACAAATATCCACATCACATTTTTATCATCTGCCGACGATGTGCGATGATAATAATAAATAAATGCATTTATTTGCCTGCATTTAAATGGCTTAAATTTGCAGCTAAAGGTTTAAGGTAATCAAGCAACTTAACTTTTAAATAAATATTTAAGCAGTGAAACTTAAAAAAAATTAATTTCTTTTGGATATACACTTTGTTCTGTTTAATTGACTTTACAGCGTTTTTTTTTTTTTAAATAAAATCTGAAGAGTCATTTCTTATTTATGATATTCTAAAAAAAACTTTGAGTCTTTTCTACACTAAATTTACACATTTTATGGTGCTTCAGCTGGAAATAAAAACCATTTATTTGCTGTAACCACAGAACGAGAGTCGGAGCCTTTTAAAACTTTCAACAATTTAAATTTTAAAAATATTTCCAACTAAAAGCGCCATAAAGTATAAAGCAGATTTTAAAGCTTATGCCATTAGGACGAGAGCGCCTTAAAATTCATTCGGCATTGTTCGCCGAATTCGTCCCTGCCCGTCTGGTCTCTGACTCTGTCTGTTAGATTTTAGTAGAAACGCTTGTAAGCAACTTCCGTTTCCGTTATCCGACGCGTCGACATCGTCGACATCGTTTGTTTTGGCATTGTTGCAACAACGCCCTGCCGCCTGGCAGCAACTGTGGCAGCTGCTTACCCAGTTAACTTTGGCGTTGCCTCAACAACGTTAACGTGCGTTACGTTATGCAACATATGCGCAACAATTTATTCCCCTCCACATACACTTCACAACCCAACAGACACCCACATGTCTTAGCGTCTTGTGTGCGTCTTCAACTAAATTCATTTTGGCAAGTTTATGAAAATGTTGTTATTGTTGTTATTATTATGGTTGTTGTTGTTGTTTGGCTGCTGCCTCAGCTTATTAGGAAAACAAAAGCTGCACACAAAAGTTTTGCTTCCACTTGATTCTTATACCCTACACCTTTCGAAAGTAAGATTATAAAAAGTATGATCAACTGTAACTGAAAGTCGAACAAGTGCAAATAATGAGCAAAAAAGCAGTAAACTGTTTACTATGCAAAATACAGAGTATTCAAAATAAAAAGAGTATACTCAAGTTATGCAACTGTTGAAGTCGAGTAATATTGGTAAAAGAGCAGAGGGAAAGGTCAACACTTGAGTTTAACGGAATACAGGGTATTCATCTTGTGTAGCATACCCTTGTTTTGTGCTTGTTGTTGTTATTGTGCTTATAGCCATTGTTATAATTAAGTTGATTTTATTACCCGAAATTTAACAAGTACGCTTATTCCTCACCTCTCTCAGACTCAGTCCCACTCCCTCTGTCAGTACCTCTCTTATCGGGATTGTAGTCTGACCCTGTTCAACATTTATCGAACTTTTGCGCTTTTGAATTATTAATTATATTGTTTTACAAGTCGCCCATGCTCCTTGCAACAGCTGTTGGCCACATTTTATGCCGGAGAAGCTTGTGGCTTATTCTACTACTACTAGCTTTCAGCTTGAGTGCAGTTGGCTTATAGAGTTTAAGTTTAAAGTTGGTCTTTATGGTTTGAGGGTCAAAGATCATATGCCATAAAAGGCTTAACTGCTGATCAATTGCCGGTAGTTCTTAAGGATATATTAAAGTAATTTGAGTTACTTTGACTTGGCCCAATCCAGTGTAAGTTCAATTTGCTGACCAAACTCTGACTGACGTATTTTGCTGCCAGTTAGAAGACTCTTTAATGAAAATAAGAAGAGAATAGTCAACAAATTTATCAGCGATCTAATTCCTTTGGATTTCTATAATATTTCGAATTTGTGGTTAATTTTAGTTCTCATCTCCTCATCGTTTAAGGAACTCAAAAGCAACATGAGCAGTAATATGTGTGTTAATTTATTTGTTGAAATGTTTACTCTTGCACATAAATAAACTCGCATTTTACGAAAGTAATTGATGCTTAAATAAGCTTATTTATAGACTCAAAAACGAATGAAATAAAGAATTGTATTTACAGCATAAGCAATTGGATTCTTTACTTTAAGAAGGCTAATATTCTTTTAATAGGATCACAAAATGTAGGACTTTTTGTGCTCCGTTGCATATTGCATGTAATTATGTGCAGATTATCATATTTTTCTCTCTTTTTCTTTTGAGTATCTTGCTCTCTGTCTCTATCTCTAATTTTCACCATTTTGTTTCTCTGTATATGCTTTCTCGTAGGCACATAAATAAAACTTAATGACCAAAAACAACTGCTTAACTGCCCAGCTACAAATTAAATAAGAGCGTTGCTTAATGTGCGACTATAAGGTATCCTGTAAACAAAGTCACAGTTCTTTTAACTCTCATACTAATACTTTATTTATGAACATGAATCCAACTAATTTGTTTGATAGTTTCTCTATATCTATGGGTAATAGGAGTATCATTTGGTGAAACAGGGTAAGTTAGATCACATCCTGTATAACTAAATGTTACTGGAAATGTGCTTTCTGCATTAAAATTCAATGCTTCTCTCCATTTGTAGGCCTCTTAATTGGGCAACATGAATAATATATGTATGCATGTATATGAGTGTGAGCGTGTGTGTGTGTGTGTATGTGTGTGTGTGTGTGGGAATGAATGGTTATGAATGTACTTGTAGTTATGCGTTTGAATGCTTTTCAACTGTCGCTGGTTTAAGGCAAACGAGGCGTATGCGCAACATGTGTATGCATAAATTCACGCTTAATTAGCAACAAGCTGACACGCCCAACCAACATAGATATAAATGTATATGGAAAGGAGGCGGTGGGCGGAGCTAATTAGTGTTAGCTGGCAACTCGCTTAAATGTGTTACTTAATTTATTTAGTATGTGGAAAGACAGGTAGATTTTACTCTTTGGCAGCCAGAGGATACGTTTGTGGAAAAGTACAAATTATTTTTGGCTTCTTTGCGCAAATTTAATTTTTGCCACGTGCCACGTGCGTTTGTTTTTTCCACTGCCTTGTTAACTGGCTTTTTGACGCAATTAAGTTGCCACAACAACAACAACAACAACACAACCACCTTTCCACCAGGTAACCATGCCCATTTTACAGCGCATTTTATGTACGTGTCTTTGCCTTGGTTGTGGGAATCATGAGGCTCTCAGTTGCAGTTGATTGTTGCCAGTGTTGCACGCACGTTTCAACTAGCAACACGAGGCAGCGAAAGACGGATGTGTGTGTGTGTGTGTGAAAGTGTTTGTTTTTCAACTTTTAACCAAATTGTTTAACTAAGTAGTAAATGCGCCTAAGCACGCAAAACAATGCACACACAGCGTGAATGCAGGCAAAGTGCATTAGGATATGAATATGTAGTATGTGCCACCCACACAATTTTCGAACTTCCATTAAGACTACTCAGTTAGATTCGTTAGTGAGAATGAGATTCTCCCTTTTACGATGTATATCAAATAACAAAATTATGTATACTCTAGAAATAACATAAGTGCATTTCTAATTATATATAAATTCAGAAGATGCGGGAACTACAATTATTTTGATTTTACTTGTACAAGTTTTCACATTACTTATTAAAGATACTTCTTGACTTGATGTTTTTAAAGTAGATTATAAAATGCATGTGAAATCTGTCTACGCTTTAATTACGTTTTCTCCATTAATTAAGCAAATAAAGTTAACTTTACCCATCTTAAATTTTTAAATTTTTACCATAACTTCAAATATTAATAAAAATCAAAGAATATTTGAATCAGCAGTTGAATGACATTGATATCTGCGGATAAAGCTGTCGAAAACGGGGACTCGGAAATAGGGACAACGGAAACGAGTAACATTAAAGGGTGAATATTCCACAAGTACTCGTACGGGTATTCAAATTGGCATTTGGTTAGGTTCCCTTGATAATAAAGAGTGAATAGAATGCATTTGAATTGCTATTGGCTCTTCCTTGCTTTTGCATATCTCGACTGGAATTCTATTTTTATGTTGTCCCTTTTGGGTATTGGAATCTCAACATAAACTATCGACCTAGGAGCGAGCTAACATGACAAATCATTTACTTACTATGCTGCAATGGCAGATGGAAACATTTTCTGCCCTCGGCATGGGAAAAACTTACAAGGACTGAAAAATAATCTATATTCTCATTTTTTTTTTTTTGTTTTTTTGGTTAGCTGAATTTCAGGTTTTTGATTATTTACTTACCTTTCGTGAACATCATATTGGCATTTGACCAGGCCACATATCCGAGAACAAATAGATTTCAATTCAATGAACAATGCGTACTGTATAACCCAATCTACATTTCAATGTCCATTCAAAACTCAGCTTGTATTATTCCCGCATTGTGCTGCATTCAGATGGAATGCGCGCAGCTGCCATTTGTCCATTTCCTTGGACAATATATAGCATATCTATGGGGGCAATGAGGCCAACTAAAGAGTGTGTGTGTGTGTGTGTGTCTGTGTGTTTGTGTGATAACAAGCAATGATATCTGTTGTTGCATGAAATCTTATAAATTGCAAATTGAATTTAACGATAAACATCTAGGCACACAGAAAGGACATTGAGTACACTAAGCCTTAAGTGGGACTACACTGACACAAAATACAATTATATATATATATATATGTATATATATTTATAACCCATCAAACTTTACTTAAGTTTATTACTTCTTGAACAGAATTATTCAGAGTGCAATAGCTGACAAGTACAAGTTATAATTGAATTTTGAATAATCAGAGAAACTTATTGCAGAACAGTCTTAAATTAAATCTAAATTCTTTTGTAATATTTAATTTTTTAAACTTAGTTGAATATAATTATTCTCAGTGCATCGACTGACAAATGCAATTGCCACTAAGAGAAAATTCAAGCTAATATTTAACTATAAGTAAATGGGGATAAATAACAGCCTTGAATTGCTTTAAAATGTCTATTATATTCATGCATTCTTCTACTAGTATTATTCTCAGTGCAACAGTTGACAAATACATTTGCCATATTAAAATCACACTGTCCATTGCCACTTATTTGTCTTTCTCTTCTGCGACTGGCACTGCCATTGACACTGATTGTGTTAGACAGTGTCGTCTCTTCGTCTTTTCGAGCATAAGGCAAACAGTTGTCTCCGTCAATAACTAAGTAAATTTATTGTCTAAGCAAGTTGCCAATCTGAAATTGATATTAATGTTATACCCCGTTTCTCTTTTCCATTTCATTTCAGGTGAGTTTTTTGCTGAACTGAATGCTGTATTTTTGTAAGCCACGCAACTGAAGGCAACTGACAATCGAGCAGAAGTCTCCAAGTCCTTTTACATTAAGTACTTGCCACTCAAAAGATGCCACAAGCACTTGGCCCAAAGCAACAACAGCACACATATTATACTTAACATTTACAACTACATACGCACTCACACACGCACACACAGACACAGACACACTTAGACAAGCAATTATGCTGTGAAATGGAGGAGAAGCCATTCCCAAAGACCAACACGGCATTTTGTTCATAATTTATAAGCCGCCCAAATGCCAAGCTCGAACCAAGAAAAAAGAACAGAAATAAGAATCTAAATGCAAAGCTCGAGCCAGACAGCGTGGCGTTAGCGGTGACACGCCCCCTTGGCGTTGTTCAGACAACTGGGCGAAGAAAAAGGGGTAACAGCACTAAGGAAAATCCAAAAGGCACAAATAGAATGAAACGAAACAAGAAAAATAACAAAATGCGGCAGGCAAAAGTCAAAAACTAAACTGACTTTTGTTAGAGTCGCGCCATGTGGCCATTACGGATGTATGCGTATGTGCGAGTGTATCTCAGTGTGTGTGTGTGTCTTGCAATCTCTGTGCATACCCTGTAAAATGAATGCCGGGATAAAAACAGCTAGCCATTGTTGGGGAATATTATTATTAATATGTTCCTTATGATTAGGCATAACTAATATGAGAAATACCATCTGCAAGTTCTTCAAATTGCTTTATATTTTATTCGATTTGCTTTAAGCTTATTTTAATACATTCCGACATACTGAAAATGTCAACTCCTGCTTGCCTTTTTGTATATGTTTCGAAATATGTATGTTAATTCGCTTCCTATTTATTTTTGCCACTCTTAAAATAGATATATATATATATATATATTTGAAATATTTATCTATGACATCTATGATAAATGTAATTGTACAGAATCTCATAGTTGAGCACATTCTGTTTTTATCTGTCTGCTGTCTGCGTTTATTTGTCCCTTTGCACGTTTCCATGTTTAACCTTTTTCCCCCCTTTGGCCATATTGTTAGTGCTATCATTGTTGCTGTTCCTCTATTGTTTCTTCTTCTTTCTTATTGCTGTGGTTGTTGTTGTCGTGCGCGCATAAATAATTCAGCACACAGACACGCAACCATTTGGCTTTGTTGTAGCTTTTTTCCAAGCCTACTTTTAAGCGCTTTCGTTGTGGGAGGTCAACTGATTTGTGGCCATTTGCACTCTCTCTATCTTTTTGATTGTGGTCTTTTCCCGCATTTCCGCATCAGAGCTTTGTCTGAGCGAACAGTCAACTCTTAGCTTTAACTATTTATTAATGTTAAATTGTACTAGCTGCCAGAAAATATTTTGTATGTCTAAGTTCATACTATAAATTTATTATAATAATTTCAGTTGCCAAATGCGCCACGTTTCAGTTTCATAAATTTGTAAATTTCCTTATGATTTACAGACTTTATATTCACCCAATTCTCACATGTCGCAGGAATTATTCAAAAGCCAGTTTCTGGCACCCGCACAAAAAGTACTTTCCTAAGCGATTTCTCAATTTGCATATGCTACACACACACACACACTCTTCCCACACACACTTCCCGCACACACTCATACCCTCGCACACACACTTCCATTTCCATTTGTTTGGCTTTTTTTGGGTCCACTTGGGGACTCAACTTTCAGGCCCCGTCTCTCTGACAGTCAATTTGTTCCAAATAAATTGAATTATGTTGCATTGTTGTTCTTTTACTTTTTGTTCTGGCCTCATAGTTTTAGCATAAAATTGTTGCCAAAAACCTTTTGGGAGTAGATTTTCGTGCTGGCAAAAGATAATCAAATTACTTCATATGTGACATGTTTGATGGCCAGTTTTAATGGCTTCAACTTCAAATGGAATTAAGAGAGTGATAACAATTTCGACTCTCATTTTGGTATATGCACAGGTATTTATGAAATTTTAAATAAGCTAAACTTCTATTATTATGTATGCAACGCACATTTTTTCATTTTCATTATGTGCGAGCCGGAAGAAGTTAAGACAAACCAAGCAAACCAGAGAGAGAGAAATATAAAATCTAATCTTATAAATTCTACATTTTATAAGCAAACAAAAAAAGAAACAATTAAGTAAGCTTTAATTGAGGTTAACAACTTCGAAGTACCCTGTAAAAAGAGGCTTAATACTTAATTCTTGCAATATTTCTTTTATTTCGACTTTTTAATTATTCTTCATCCCCAACTTGGCTATTGGGGAGTTCAGCAATAAATGCCTTACATAGCTTACAAGATTATAGGGTATAAAAACAGCAGCGAACCCAAAGCAATTTAAACTTTTTTGTTGCCCCAAAGAATGAAACATTTAGCATAACCATTTTTTTTTGTTTTTTGTTTAAAAAATAAAACACATGCAGTGCAGCTCATAACTCATAATGAGATGCTAAATTTTGAGAACGGAACTCGGTAAAATAAGGGATAAAGCGGAAATCCAATTAAAATTTGTGCTGCTTCCGCTTCGTATTTAGCGAGCAAAAAACAGTAGAAGAAATGCTGAGTTTTATTGCATTGTTGAGAGATGAGCACAACATGTGGTATACTTAATATGCCCGCTTGCAACTTTGTCGACATAAATTTAGAAACATTTAAGTGCATATTGTTTGGGGGAGAGGGGCGCTCATAAAAACTTCGCTATACGCTTCTGCCAAGCCTAATGAACAAAAAGCCAATTGAACCCGGGCATCGCATCACTGTCATTTCAGCATACATTGGACGTTATTTTATGGTCCTTGGCGTTAATGCCCGAATGCCAGAGCCTTCTATGGAAAGCGACATGGCTGCTTAATTAGATTTGCCACTCGACCACTCGTCCCGCTAAACTTGCCCTGTACCGAATTTGGTAAAGAGATTTTGGGAGTGTGAAGGAAGCGCTTTCATTCTATTTTAGAGGCTATTGCGCATAAAACGTAAGCATCATAAACCTTTTTGCCCCGACAGAGCAGAGTTTGGGCCACGCTAATGGAAATTAATATATGTATAATATATGCGATGAAATGGGACGTTCTTGTCCTGGACAGTACAGGTAACTAGGCATAGTCGTAAGTCGCTTAATTGACTTGCAAGGGATGTTAAGGACCGAACTAAGTACAGGCAAATTAATGTCATTAGGCAAAGTAACTGAGAAATGTAGGAAAAGAACTTCAAGGCGACCATAAATTCCCTTAGCAACGTTAATTTATTATTTAGGTGAAATATTCATGGAAACATAAAAGGTCTAAGTTATTTAAGAACATATTTTATTGAATTTATTGAATGCTAAGACGATGTTAAATTATTACTGTAGGCAAGCAAAAATACTAACTCCTGACAATATATATTTACTCTATATTTATTTTTAAGGAAAATCTTAAACACTTTATTTAGAACTATTAAGAGATCAATCTTTGATTACCGCTCAACTGAGTAAAGCCCCTAAATAGCTTCGCCGATGGCCCAGAAAAAAAGTGACAGCTGTTAAAAGTGACTTTCAATTAAGACGAAACTCAAAGATGAGATATTCGCACACACACACACACACAGAGAGGGACACGCACAGGAATACACACGCACACCCAGTGGATATACAAGTAAACACGTTCTCGCACATACAACTCAATTCAGTGAAGCTTAACAGGCCATAACGAGGCAAGCCACAGGCTAAAAATGGTACACATTGGCCTCGTCCTTTCCACGCACACCCACACACACACACACATTTATATATCATATATATATATATATATATATATATATATATATATATATTTACAGAAAGTTCGGTTTTTACTGAATGCCCGCCAGACATTAAAAAAAAGCAGATATTCAACTAAAAAGGGACGAAACTCACGCAGTTTTAGCCCTCCACCTCTAAAAGTCGCCTGTTCTGTCTCTGTCACTCTGTCTTTCTCTCTCTCTTTCTGTCCTTCTCATATAGCTCTTTATCTGGCCTGTTCCTGAGAGACTCATAAATTTTGCAATTTCTTCATTGCCGCTAATTTATATGACATGGCGGGGAGTCGCAGGCAGTCAGGAGCGCAAGGACATGCGCTAATATAAAGCAAATAATGTGTGTTGCATGCTTTGCGGCGCTAGCGAAGCACCGAGGCGCCACTCAAAATTGTTTCATGGCCAAAAGCATAGACAAAATCCAACAAAAAAAAAGCTAGCAAAAAAATGAAAATGTATATAAACAAAAAAAAAAGGAAAATGTATAAAAAAAATACAAAAAAAAAGGAAAATGTAAAAACACGTAACTTCTGGTTAACCGAAATGCCGCTGCACGTTGTTAACTAAATGGAATAGGGCTTGCAACAAGCTGACCCACTCAGTGGTGTTCCCCCGAGGCGGGAACTGAACCCAAACTGTGACGAGAGTTGTTGAGTTAGTTGAAATTGTCTGAAAGTCCTTGTGGGCATTCGAACTGCAGGTGAATGCAGATACAAGATACGAGATACGAGATACAATTGACTCGCTCAATGCAATTTGAGTACTTTACATGTGAGAACGTTGAGGCAATGATACTTTAAGAGTTTCAAGCTCATAAAGTACATTTAAGCTCAGCTGGAAAGCCTTTAGATAGTCAGAATTTAATAATTTTATGAATATTTTAATAAGATAATGCTAGTAACGGCAGTTTGAAATGTTTACACGTGGTTCAATTTTATGCAAAGGGCTAAGTGTTATCAACGAACACGCAAAAAGATGTTGATTACCGACAATATACTTAGAAGAACAGTTTATAAACGGATCTATAGAAAACGTTGAAGGATGTTGTTCAAAAAGAAAACGAAAAAGTTTCTCTAAAACTTATAGTTTAGAGGAGAAACTCAACTTCGTTTATCAAAATTAAAATATAAGAAATATATAATTACTCGACAGACAACGTTCAAGAACAGCACACGAAAAGGACTCGCAAAACACGAATGTTATCAAGAGTTTAAACTGCACTTAAAGTATTTATTTGCAATAAACCTTACACATTATCTTCTTACTAAACCACAATTGCATAAACCACAAAACTGGACCACGTGTAAACTTAATGACCACTAAAATCTAATGGCATAATGGCATTCATTTGCTCGACTAGCTTTCATGGCATGAGTCCAGCAGCTAATCCGGCTTAAGACTACTCAAAATTTGTGTGAATTAAAAGATTTGATAACATGCTGCAATGCACTAAGCTCATTTTTGCAACACACACTGACAGAGATAAAGAGAGGAAGAAAGAGAAAGACGTAGAGATAGATAGTGAAAGAGACAGAATGCTCTGCTCCTTTGCTCAACTTGATCACAAAATATAAACTTTGTAGCATTATTTTGAGTCAAGTTTTTAAGCGATTAAAAGTAGCCAAATGGAAAGTCTGCTTCTGTTGCTTTTGGCAGCTCTTCAAGGATACTTCATGTATGCAACAAAGTATGTGCAACATTTTGCATGGACGCTGCCACAGCTCGCCTCTCGTCCTTGACTCGACTCCGTAGAACAATTTGCTGTCAAATTATGCCTGTGCAAAGAGCTGAGTGAAGAGTGCCGTAAAAAGCACATGAAATTGTTTTTCTTGATACATTCAACATTTGACCAAAATTTAGTAGAAAATAAAAAGAGAAGCCGCAACATGTTAGCAACTATTTATTAAACAACAAAATGGGAAACAGGGGAAATGACTTTTCATAGCTACTTTTTATAATACAGAAAGAAAGCGGAAGTGATAGCGAGATAGAGAGAGAATGGGGGGAGAGGGATGAGGGGATTTAAAAGAAAGCAAGAAAGTGAACATGTCCAAGACGAAAGCCACAACGAAAAGTCGGTATTAAGAACGTTCAGACTAGAAACAGGTAAACGAGAGCAACACACTGTACCTCCCTCTCAATTTCTTTATCTCTTGCACTTTTTAGTGCGTTTGTGACCGCATTTAAGCGCAACAATTCCGTTGCCACACACTTTTCCCGCTGCTCAGACGTCGTTTGCCTGGCAAATTGCCATAAAAATTTCAAGCGCCACAAAATATGCAACGCTAAAATTTGTGCAACCAACTGCGTGACTATGTGTGCGAGTGTGTGTGTGTGTGTGTGTGTATAGCACACAACAGCAAAACTTGATAGCATTGCATTTTCGTTGAATACTTTTCAGCGATCCGCAGCAATGTTTTTTGGGGTCTTTCTTTTTTTGTGAAAGGGGAGGATTTTGAATTAAACAGCGCACGTTTTTCACACCTTCATAAAACGGAAAAGTGGAAGGCCAAATGAGCCTTGAGCGAATAGTACGCGTTTAGCTATGCAATGCACAGACAATTGAATTGGCATTCACCAGAGAGTCAGAGAAATCAGATTGTATACTAAACGTGAAGATCCGAGCCGAAGCGAAGAATTAGAACATGTCGAAACAACAACTTTAATTATAGATGCAAGTGCATTTACTTAAAGAATTTAAGATTACCCCTTTCAATCTAGTACAAAGTTCGCTCTTAGTTAACTAAACACATGCATATACCTAGTTTCAATTGACGTTCGCCAGAACTTGACATGTTAAGTCCTTAAGTGTTGGCTTCGATGACTCCTGAAAGTGCCAGCCGCAAGGCAAGCTTCTTACCTTCCAGACCGAAACATTTAAAGACCTTTTTCTAATAACAATTCTGTCTTTGTTTTTGTCACCCCAAGTAAGTTGCAGTTCCTGCAATCGTTGGGAAAGTATCCCACTCACTTACTGTCTGTGAAGTGTGAAGTTACAGACACACATATCTTGCAACCTGCAAACGTGCCACAGTTTTGCAAAGCACGCAGAACTTTCACTTGTGTTTAGTCTGGCATCGGAGACTGAAAGTATGCAACAATTTAGTTTCCCCTTTTTTTTCTTTCTATGCTTATTTTTAAGCTGTAAGACTTTGGTTCCCTTCGGCATTTCTAACCTTGCCCCTGCTGAGTTTTCATCTGACGAAAGGGGAACTTTAGCATCTTGTAAGTAGAAGTACACGAAACAAGACAAAGTTGAAAGACTTTACATAGTTTCAGCTGCTATTTGCGTGTTGACATTAGTGTATCTTCAATATTGGTACAGCTTTTTATGACGATTTTATTCAATAAAGCAAACAATAAATAAATTTTAAATAAAGTAAATAAAAGAGAAAAGGGCATTTTGATTATATGTAATTTTACGATTCTTATATTTGTGGATAGAAGAAAAACCCTTATAGTATAAATTATTATTTTATATCAAAATATTACTTAATTTTAAATTAGAGAAGATACTTTATTTGCCTTCGCCAAAGTTTAAATTTTTTTTGCAGACTGCAAAAGAGTATTATTTAGTCAAGCCTTCCATTTGGTACTGCTTGAGCGCTTTTCAAGTTTTCCGCTTTTCCGGATGTGTATGCTTAAATTTCCGTCAGCGGAAAGCGTAAAGATTCCCAAACGAATCCATCACTCCTCACATCACATTGGGATCATCTCTCCTCCTTCTTTCCTCCTCTGACACGTGCAGCCATTTTCATTTTTTAAATTGAATTTCCTGGGCATTTTAATTTTTTATTATTTTAGGAAATTAAAAGAAAAGCCGCCGTCTGTCATCGCCGCGAGCTCTGAGCAGTGGAGACAGACAGAAGAGCGGAAAACCCGTCGCGAAATTAGTTCATATGATATGCATGATATGTATGCAGACATATGTGTGGTGTGCATGTGTGTGTGTGTGTGTGTGTGAGGAGTTCGTTATGGCATCGACCTCAGCTTTGCTACATCTACTCTAAATTCGAAACGTTAAGCTGTAGTTCAGCTAAACATACTTGTAGATACATTTGTATCACATAAATCTTTGGCTACCTTTTGGTCGCTTACTCCATCCACTTATATCAAACACCTTTCTGTTGTACTTACTCAGTATTAAATGAATACACGGCAACATGATTAACTGTTGGGTTCACTCGCATTTGCTGTCGGTTGAGTTGGTTGAAAGGTATTAAGTGATTGCTGCGTGGGCTTTAAATTGGGCCAACAACATTAAGCCAAAATTTATGTGATGTGGTAGCGAATTTACAAAGTTTCCTCAATAGGCGAGAACCCATAAAGGAAACTAGAGAAATTGCTGAAAATTAAGCACATGGAAATAAAGGAAAGTCTCTAAAAATGTGTTCGTATTTATAAGTATACTATTTAAGGTAAAAAGAAACTACCTTAGAAAAGTTATCTGTGGAGAAGCGCAATCTCCGAGAATAACAATAACAATTTCCTATATTACTCGGACGATATCGGAAAATATTTAACAATTTGTGTGGTTTCATATTCCACAATTATGAAATATAAAGTAAAAGCAGCCCTCAACTGCAGTTGTTGCAACCACCCACAACTGTCTGCTCTACTCAATTCAATATTCGATAATAATATTTTCTTTGCAACCCAAAACCATGCATGGATTTCATTCAAATTGCTTTATTTCAGTTTCAGAAAAATCAAACACTTTGTTACACCCTCTAGTATAAAAACCATCCCCCAAACAAGAAGGAAATATTGTAAACGTACACCTCGAAAACTGTTGATTAATGCATTTCCAAAAAAAAAAAAAAAAAAAAAACAATGTTATTGTTGACGTTGTTTTTCTTTGGCTTGTGCCAAGTCACTTCTTGCCTCGTTGCCGCTTTACCAATCCCCTTGCCGGCATCTTTCATCTTTCAGCTGCCAATTCGCAATTCGTTTCACATTTGCACTTTAATGGTTTCATTTGATGTGCTGCTGATGTTGCCACGAGCAACACAACGAGTTGAGGGATGAAAATGCTGTTCCTGCCACATGAGTTGCAATATGCTCCGAACTTCTGCTTGTTTCTATAACAAATCCGAATATATAAAACTAAAACTCAAATTAGTTATGGATTTCCTTTCACTTCGCGCAAATCATGTTGCTAAATTGCATTTAAACAGATGATTGAGAAAACTTTTTATTTGTATTGCAATCCTTTGAAAATGCGATCTATTTACAAAATTCCAAATGAAATAATCTATTGTATATACCTTTGAAGAAACTTATATTTGAGCTTCTCTTATGCTTTTCTTCGCCGATTCCTTTCGCTGAGTTTTTGCCTTTTGTTCACAAGTTTTCTTTATAGTTTTATTTTTGCCAGTTTCAACGTGCATAAGTTTAAAGTAATTTAACTTTTTGACGAGTTTTCATTCTTTTGAGCACTAGAGAAAGATTCGTTTCAAATTAAAAACTTACAAAGTTTTTAATGCACATTTTAAAGCAGAATTTTGTAATCGTTATAAAATTGTTTTTGTTCAACTTATAAACATAAAAGTTCAATCAAGTGTTAATTAATTGAGAAACTTATTACTGATATTAAGCAAAAGGATGGATATCAAGAGTAAAATGTATATTAAAGCAATATTTTAAATTACAGTTAGGGTTTTGTTCTGATTGTTGATTGAAATTTAACTCAAAATACTTGTGAAAAATATGAATTAATATAAGTATTTCAGTTTTTTTTAAAATGTGGAAGAGGTCAAGTCCTTTTTTCGAGTCTGCATTGACGCTTGTCTTTACTGCTTAAGCATTGTTTATTTAAGAATATTGTTATTGTATGTGCATATAAATTGCGTACTCATACACCAGTTACTCCTCTTCCTCTCTCTCTTCTACCTCCTACCTCCTCCTGTCCCTTTCTTCACCTTCTCCTTGCAAGCGACTTCTGCTCGTGTTGCAGTCAATTTGTGTCACGGTCATCAAATGGATGCCATGGCTTGCAGTTTGCCGCAGCCTTTTCGGAGACGCCACTCGAAAAAGCTCAACAGGAAATGCAAGTACTTGTGTGTGTGTGCGTGTGTGTGTGTACAGCAGTTAACAGTAGGGGGTTATGGGATTTCCTTATCGCGTGGCAGTTCACACGTGCTGGCAATTACACAGCGAATGCCACAAACGGAAATTGAAAATGCATTGAGTTGCGGCATAGGCAGCTTCCGAGTCAAGTTTCCGTTGCTTGAGGCAACATCGACACATACACATCATGTGGGGTTTATATTTCCTTTGCCTTCCTTCCACTTCTCTTCGTCTGTGAACTTTTTGTGAAAATTATTTGGAAATTTTTCGTACTGACATGCTAGCTTTTCATTTGCACACTTTTCTATTATGAATGGCATGCACCATAACCAACCCCCCCCACCCTGAACATCCCATTTCTTCTTAAATTATGCCCTGCTCTTTTCCTAGCTCGAAGGCATATTTGATATCCCGTTCACCTTATTGTTCTTTGTTGCGTGTTTCACGTTCCACTCCGTAGAGTTGTGTGCTGTCATGTGTGCGCCTTGAAGTATGCAACATTTCTTGGATGCCTTCGCAATTGCGTATTTTATTGCATAACTGAAGCTGTTGTTTCTTAGCAATTTATGTATGTATGTGCTTCACATAAGGAATAACACTTGAATATCATTTAGTTCAGCAACAGCCTCTTGATCTTACGAAATGCATCTGCTTATGCAAGTAATCAGGAATCTTTTGAGTATATTTGAAATCTGCTTAACGGGAGAAACGACCCTAATGAGCTTAACCCGTATACTACATCCACTAAGAGAACAAATTGTAATACGGCAACAAAGGAAACTAAACCCAATTTCAATCAATTTGGACTAACAAGCGACAGATTGCCAAACCTAACGAATCAATTTCGTTTGCCAAAAGATAGTTAACTGACTGAGACTGAGACTGAGACAATTGAAAATAAGAACAAAGAAAAGACTCGGAATGTTAAACTGTGAACTATCTACAAAATACGCTGAATACGACAACTGCTATTGCAATTTAAATGGCAAAAAGACAGCAACAAATTTAGCATTTGATTACAAAACCCAAAAATCAGCTGCCAGATAATTTGAGTGGAAAGTAAAGGAAATCGATTTGAGTTTGCAAGCATTAAACACCATGAAAAGGGACTTAATCTCATTGACTGGACGAGTTTCAGACTCCTCCCCTTCCGCACTCTCACAACCCAAAGCAAGTGGCATCATTACTCTAGCAAATGGGGTCATCATCAGCAAAAGTATCGATGAGATGAACCATAGCCGATGGCCCAAAGCCCAGGACCACAGCCAGAGAGCCAAGGAACCAACCAGGAACAAGTACGAGTCAGGCATAGACATTGCCAGCTGCAAGCAGACAACAAGTGCAATCAATTTGGCACAGCCACAAAACGAAGCAAACGACTAGGCCACCTTCCTTTACACCCTGCCATCATCAGTTGATGCAACTGCATTGTGGGTGCAAATTACGTGCCTCATGCTGATGCTGGTAATTGAAATGCAAAAATATTTGGAAATTTGCATGGAACTCACCAGGCAACAGGGTTCATGGCCCAAAATGCAACCGATGCGATGCGTTGGCATTTAACAAATCCCAAATACTGACAATGATGACGACGAGAATGAGGATGAGAATGTGGATGTAGATGTGGATGTGGATGTGGATGATGAACAGCAAACTTTATGCACTTGCGGCTAATGAGAAGGATAAGCTTCATATTGAGAGTTATACAAAAGAATGCAAACATATATGTATACATATATGGCATATAAGTATATGTAAGGGCATACATGAAATATTCCTCTTGGCAAGAGTAGATATTGTCTTGCAGCTGGCATTCAAGTATTTTGTTAAGTGGTTTTCTTGTCGTTGCACTGTTCCTTCCTCCTTCGTTTCGGTGTTCATGCCAGCATGTTTCGATATGGTCGGATACGGGTTCGTTTTTGGTTAACTTACTTGGCTTCATTGCTTTTGTTTACGCTTCAATGCTCATGGCAATTTCCATACATGTGCATTTCTGCATGGCACATATGACGTATGCGTAATATTTGTGCATTTTTTTCGCAAAAGTGCAATAAAAATGTAAAATTTCACTTTAAACTTATAAACTTTACTCAACCATCTCGACATTTGCAGTCGTATTGACTTTCAGGTCAAATAATAAAAAAAATAAAAAAAATACAACCTGTTCAAAGGTGCTGCCATTTCAAAAGTCAATAAATTTCATTCAGTGCGGTGTCTCCACACACATGCGGCAACTGTGTGTGCCACAGGCCAGAAGTCTGTTTAAAAAACTGCAAAAGAGCAATCCGATGAATGACCAGACGAGTGACCAATGCAAATTCCCGCAGTTAACCCAACAAAAACGAATGTCTTATTTCAACTATTTTTATACCCTGAACCAAAGACAGATGAATACCTCTGTGAGCCTATAAAGTATGCATATACGAGTATATCTGTTTGCTTGCCCAATGAAAATTCACTTTAAAATGAATTTTATTTTGTTTTTTTTTGTTGGGCATGAGTTGAGTGGCTGCTTTACCGAAAAAATGATTGTCAAAATTGTGCTCGTAAATCATTTTTGCGCAGCTGTCGCTCTACTCGGGATTGTGAACAAACTGGGGACTCTTTTGCTTAGCCAATTTTGACAAGTGCTCAGTGGACGAGTGACTGATGTATGTTTGATGATTCAAGACCAGGCGCAGAAGTATTTGAGTTGGAGTCCAAATAGTGTCAAAGTTGTTGACTGGTTGGTGACCTGAGGGCCAGGCATAGACAGATTCATTTCAAATGATTTACCATTAAATTGTTGCCATTTCGAACGAGGGTTGTTTTAATAGTATGCGACAATGTGACATTTACAGCTCCCCTGTGTGCAGTTAAATATGACAAAAGGTACGGGACCTTACCTTAATTAATGAAACACATACGAATATCGTATGCAAAATTCAATGAATTGTAATTAATTGCGTATGAAATTACAATTGCATTTTGCGTATTAATTTTCCTATATGTAAAATATATATATATATTAATATGAGTACATTGTGAAAATTCAGTAAGGGGCGGTAATTGAGGGCCGGTATAAATGATTTAAATGGACACAAAAGACGCCGCCTCACTGAATCGTAAAATGTAAAATGATGTGGCTTGAATTGTAGGTAATGTTTCCGTAGTTAATGCAATCAATTGAAATGCAACACATGTGCCATATAATTCCATTATGTTGTCCTCATTATACCCTAGATACAATAAAGAGTATTCAATTTAATATAAATACAATAGAAATTTAAATTTTTAAATGCAGAATGCATTTGAATTGTCAGTCTATTAATGTCATTTCTATCAGCTAAGAATATCATAACGATCGGAACTATATTTCAGCTTAATTGTAGGGTATCTTCTAGTTAGACACTTGATAGAAACAATTAGCACCTGTTCCATTTTACTCTTTTTCAACTGGCCCACGACACGATATAAATTGAAAACGCAATTTAAATTTTTAACAAATTTTCAATTATAATTTACAGTAGCACCGATTATTTTCAGCATGTGCTGAGGGGAGGAGGGAACTTTGCTTGTTTATAAATAGCATGGATTTTAATTATTTACTATAAAAATAAATTGTGTGTAATTTGCGAGAATAATGCAAATACAAATTACGAGTAAGCAATCATGTTATTTGAATTTTCCATTGATTTTCATATTTTAATTTGTTTATGTGGTGATCTATAACATGATTTAAATGCAAGTAGTGCATAATTAATGAGCACTGATATATTTTTATAGTATATACTTTAAGATACTACATAAACAGTAACTAATCCGAAGCTGTAAATGTCAATTTAAGTAAATGAATGCTGTTTTAACGGAACTTGAAGAACGCGTAGTTTGAGGTTTTTCTTCGTCTGTTTCGTCTGGAAACGTGATTTCTGGCTGCGTTGTAACCCAACTCGTACCATTACACAAAAAGGTTAAGCCATAAGATAGCTTCGTTACTTTGCCAAAAGTGAACCCTAAGCAACCCTCAAAAGAGATGCGAGACACGTTTACTAAGATATTGCTCCCCAATTGCCATAAAATAGAACCTCAGACGAAACCCAAGCCAAATTTACAGCAGCTGATCTCTTGGTTTATTAAATTTTTGCTTTTTTGTGTTACCCTCATGATGCGCTACTCGCTACCCACAGGGGACAGTTTGGCATGCATTTGCTACGCCAAGGGTTTGCCTTGCCCTTGCCCCTGTGCGTTGTCTTGAGGGTAAGCCAGCCTACCTGATTGCAAAAAATCCCAATTCTAACGTGGCTCCCAAATAAACAATTATGTTGTATCTAAGCAACTCGGCGGGATAAGGGTAGATTTTTCTTCCCTTCGGGCTGAGTGAGGAGTTGTCTTGTCGAAAACTGGCATATGGACAGCTCTGAAACATACTTTTATTTATCCTTCATAAAACTAGCTTACGGCTATGCCCTGACTATGTCCAAGCTGTGTCTACAAATTAGTTTATTACCAGTCTCAAGATATCGCCAATGAATTCTGTTTGCAAACGAAGTCCACAGCGAAAATGGACTAAACAAAAATAACAAAAAAACAAAATAATGCAAGTGGGCGTGACGAAGCATAAATAAACTCAATTTATTGTTTGCTTTTAGCAAATAATAAAAAGCCAAAAGCCATAAATATGCATGCAAAGTTTTTGCGCCTTTTTGTGGGTTTACATGGGTGCCTGGCAACTCTGGTGAGATACTCTAGCCACCAATTGGGCTTGTTGCAAATAAATATTTTAGCAAAAATAAAAATAAAACAAAATGTACAATAAAAACATACATATAATATACATTTTTATTACTTTCGTGTAAAAAGCAACAGGCGAGCAACAAGGCTAAACAACGAGAGTGTTGAGAAAGAATCATGAAAATAACAACACTGATGGCAAAGCAAATATGAAGAGCATTGATATTTCTAAATTTAGGCATATCTTGAGATTAAGCTGAAACTCAAGACTTGTCTGCAAAGCGGCCAACACTAATATGAAAATCAGAATAAAAGCTCAGCAAATTCAACTTAAAGCGTAAAGCTTTAATTTCGTATATATTTTGCTTAGAGTTTTTCCCCCTTTTGATTATGGAGCAAATGTAAATTCTGTTACGAAACCCGTTATAAAATTTGCAGCAACATTTCAAACTGTCAACTACAGTTGACATCTTACGCAGCTTTTGTGTCAGTTTTCACAGCTTTTCCGCGTCAGGAGCCTTGCACCTGTCACACATTTTCAGAAAAGTTGAAGGTAACTATTTTTTTTACCTCTTTTTTTTGTACCCCTCGCTATGATATGTGTCACAGGTCAAACGAATATGTTGGAATATATGTAGAAAAGAAACAAACGAAAATGTACACAAATAGACAGTCACACTGTTTGCGTTTTCAGGTTAAAGAGATTTAAGAAGAAGGCGGTTAAATAGTTTAAAACATAGTAATAGTAATAAGTATATATATGTATATGATAGGATTGATTACAGTTGTAATACACACCTTTGACCAGTAGATGATTTCATACATAGTTATTAATCTAATCTAAAATCCAACTAAGTGATAACAAGGATTCACTTTAAATATTGCTGATAAACAAGCCAACTGCAGATTATTATCTTCTATACTCAGACTTGTGATCTTACCTTAATGCCACCCACTTAATTGAAAATCAAAGTTGCATGCAACATCCACAACCCACAGGCCACAGATGCTGCGAAGCGTCTACCTTAGAGCTTAATTAATTATCAGTTAATTAAACGGTACACATATTTATATTGAACTTCCCTTCAGTACGTTGACGTTGCCACCTCGTCTGGCAGTCGCCGCTTAAAAATTAACCAGTCGCGTTGTCAATTGAGCGTGGCAGACGTGGCAAGCGAGCTATTGAAAACCGCATTCAGAGTCAGCCAATGGCTAATCTGGCACTTCCCTAACTCCCAACCCGACCTCATCTCCCCAACATTTATCAACTGGTGCTGCAATCCCTCTTTCACTTCTTTCCCTCCGCCTATCCCATCGTTTGTTCACATCCCAGTTGATTAATTAAATTGTTGACAATTTTAAAAGCTTGCCTCATGTTGCTGCTGCTGCTCTTTCTGCCTGACACCTAGTGCCACCTACACTCCACATTTTCGCATTATTCACAGCTTAACATATTACACTCTGTTTGTCTCTCTCTCTCTCTTCCACACATACTTTCCCTCTCTCTCTCTCTCTTTAGCGCTCTTTACTCTTGTTGCTTTTGTAATTTGTTGCGGTTTTATTGCTGTTTTTGTGTCGTCCATTTTGTTGTCTGTGACAAATGCACTAGAAAATTGGCTCCTTTTGCATTTGAAAAAGAGAAACGGAAAATGTGTGGGAAATCAACTATGAAAATGTGCGCAAATGGTACAATTTGAAACAGGTGATTCGAACAAGTTAAAATTGTTGTACGTTTGGTTGTAAAATTAATAACTAGAACTGAGCCGTTTAAACGAATTTCTTTTAATCTGGATATGCGCTTACGATTATTATAATTATTGTCAATATAATTTTAATGAACTTGAAAACAACTATATCATGGATGGATTAACATAATCAGAACTTAACTATGCATACTAAGATTTAACGAGTTCTTAAGTTTTACTTACATTTTATAAACACTTAGTTATTGATTACAACATATGATACTCTAGAAATCAAAGTAATACCTGTGTAATACCTGTACATGTGCAATTGTATGATTTGTATTCTATTTCATTAATGTAACTACAACATATTGTTCGGTATTACATTTTGGTTCTTAATTTTATGTTTAGTTTCTGTTTTTCAGGCGTGAAAACATTTAATGCGTATTAGGTATAATAATATAAATTGAGTGATTCAAAATATAACAATGAATGAAATCATAATTACTATTAGTTAATATATATTTATATATGATAGATAGACTAGTAAATTTTTCTTTTATTGCATTCTACTAATTACTATCGATACTTAAGCTGCTATGCCACTGGATTAAAAGTATCTCATATAAGTAAACATAGGCATTGCATAGTCGTAACATTCGAAACACTTATTTGCATTTACGAGTCCCCTCGTATTTAATGGCTTATACAATAGACATAGTAACATATCCCAGCACGGAATACCCATTAATCCATCAACGTCCGACGCATTAGCACTTAAATTTTATGGTAAATGAAAATACAGGAAGAGAGAGAGAGATAGAGAGAGAGAGAGAGAGAGAGTGCTCCTAGTGGAGGCTGACTATAAGTCAATTTTAATTGAAACCGCAACAAAACAATTAAAACTAAGCCCGGTTCGTAGGGACACGGTTGAAATGGTTTTTAGTGTCGGGTATAAACTTAACTTTGACACCAAACTCAATTAAAATGTTGAATAAAAATTGCATATGTATATTGTATATGCCGTATGCTGGGGACTATCTTTAACTAGGTTGTATATGCTGTTGTCTGTGCTGCATAAATTAATGAACTTGATAGAGCAGCCGAAACAGCAGCAGCCAGAGGAATGGGAATAGTAGTAGTAGTAGTAGTAGGAAGAACAGTTTGCATAAAAACTAAACGAGCTTCCAGCACTGGGCGACACGTACGCAGAGAGTGGCTGCAATTAAAATTTTAGTGCTTCCCGGAGAGTTTAACAAGCCCCACTAAGAGGGAAGGGGAAGCGTGAGAGAATGGGAGAATAGGAGTGTAAGAGGAGGCGGAAGAGTAGTTGTAGTGGGCGTAACATTGGTGACACGTACGTCCGTTTTTCAAGTGCTCAAATTTCAGTGCAAACATATTCGCATACACACGCACACACATGAAGGAACCGCTTCCGCAGAGCTGCAAATCGAAAGCGACATCCTGCTGTGGGCATAAATAAATTGTGTTGAATACTTTCATGCCTATGCTGTACCTGTGCACTGTGGGCAACTTGCCCTTTTTAGCTGGCATTAATCGCTTATCCAAAAGTATGCAAACTATCGAATTTTGTTATGGGTATGAATCTGATAGTATTCAACAAATAAAACAGTTACACTATTTTTTGAATACTCCCAAACTTAAGAGGGTTTCATTTATAAGTATAAAATTATAAATAATTTATTTGAATTGTTTAAATTTGAATAACATTTAAAATCACTTTTATTCGACTGTTTTTAGTGAGAGTTATATGAAAAAATTAATATTATAAGCCGTTGATTCGTTCTTGAGTTATTGTTTAATTCAAAAAAAAAATATAATGCAAATATCCCATAGTTCAGTGACAACTCTGCTCTGTGCCAGGACTTTCGGTCACTGGTAATATTTGTAAAGCGCTTAATGATGCGTGTGTGCGTGTGTGTCTCTCTATACAAGCTGTAACACACACTCTCACACACGCACACACGAGCGTACTCGCTAACAATCAAACTGCGGCCATGTGCAAGTTTTTGGCAAGCGAACAAAGCGTATGTTACACACACACACACACACACACACACACAAACGCGCCATCGTAATTTGCCTTTGAAAAAATGTCAACACTGTGGAACACAATAGAAACTTGGCAGAGTTGCCAAGTGCATGTTCCCCAGTAAAAAGCATTTTATGCTTTTGCCAAAAATAAAAAATAAACAATCCATTTTATCTTGACCTAGGCACGCATGGTGACTGCTTAAAGACATGGGAACAAAATGTACCCCGTTTTTTGAATACATTTTAAAGGAGATTTAAAGAATTGATAGCTCTTTTTATATATTTACATTTCGAATACTAATTAATTGGATATTATAATTATTTTAAATTACAAACTTAATCAGAAGCTATAGAACTATTATAAACTTAAAGGTGCAAGAATTTCTAATTTTTCTTATTTATTTTATATTATTATTATATTCACAATGAAACTGACATTTAAATAAACCACAGGATTTAAAGTAACCAAATGCAAAAATATGTTACAGTAATCTCCTTGAAACTGCAAGTGTTTCTGTAAAAGCTGACAACGCTATTAACTTTCGTTATTGCACTGCAACTTAAATTTAATTGAATATTAAGACAGTCTTTAGACCAAAATTTAACCAAATACAATAAAATTGTAGTAAACCCTTTGAAACACACACTATTAAAACTATTATATGTGTATATGTATTTAAATTCAGTAATTTTATACTGTTATGCTGAATTCATAGACCACAACAAACAAATGATTTGACCACAGAAATTCCTGTTGACAAAAGGCCAAGAATTTCTTGAAGCATAACGAAAAGTAATTGCAAAATAGTTTCTTTTAAGCATTTAAATTGTAATTTGCCAAAGAATTTCACAAAATGAAGTTTAATTATGAGTAAGCTTGCAAACACACAGACACACATACGGCGGCTATGGCAACTCTGCCAGACATTACTTACACACATGGATGAATAGATCAAAACAGTTTTACATAAATTGCAAACATAATGAATACAAAATATAATTACAAACACGCACGCACTGAATTTGTCACATGTGTGTGTGTGTGTGTGCGTGAATAGTTATTTTAAACTGTTGCCCAAAATGTTGCTTTCATTTTGTTTACTTAATTGAAATGATGTTGCCCCATTATTGTAATTATGGGCTTTAGTTGTTGTTGTCGATTTTGATGTTGCCATTGTTATTATTTATAGTTAATGTTGTTTGCTTTAAAGCTCTAAATTGTTGTTGTGCGTGCAATCAAATGCCAAAGTGTATTTCAAATTTGAAAAGTACTGGGAGTTTGAGAGCTACGTCTCACGTTGTAGGCTAAAACCCCAACTCAATGCGGACCTCTTTCTTTACATGTCATAAACTAAAGTTTAGGTTTGGGAATAAATGATAACATAAATCTCATTCTTTTTTATACTTTACTATGTATTATTTTATTTAACTTGATTGTGTAACAATGAGTTAATAATAAAGTTATTTAAGATTTCTCTCCGGAAACAGTATCAAGAGATCGTAAGTTCTGTGAGTCACAAATGATCATTCAGCCTTTTATTAGAATTCTGGTTACATTAACAAGATCTTCCGATTGATCTCGCCGTCCTTTTTATTATAGTTCTGATCATAATTACATAATCTAACGATCGATCTCACCGAAAACAATATCGAGAGATCCAATGATAGCCACAATGTCGGCCAATAGAAATTGTGGGGACAGTTTGGACATGAGGGCGAGATGGGCAAAGGAAGCGGGACGAATCTTGCAGCGATAGGGTCGACTGGTACCATCCGACACCAGATAGACTCCAAACTCGCCCTTGGGCCCCTCAATGGCCGTGTAGGTCTGTCCGGGAGGTACACAGATGCCCTGAGAGAAGTGCTTGAAGTGATGTATGAGATCCTCCATGTCGGTTTTCATTTTGGCACGTCGGGGCGGACTTATCTTGCGATCATCCGTCTTAACCTCGCCGGGAGGCATGCGTTCGAGGCACTGTTGCATTATTCCTATCGACTGACGCATTTCGCCCAGACGCACAAGGTAGCGATCATAGCAATCGCCTTGGGAGCCGATGACAACATCGAAATCCATGTCTGCATATGCCTCGTAGGGCTGCTGTTTGCGTAGATCCCATTTAATGCCCGTGGCACGTAGAACGGGACCCGTGCAACCCAGATTGAGTGCATCGTGAGCCGAGATCTTGCCAATGCCAATGTTACGCATGCGCCAAATGCGATTATCGGTGACAACATCTTCGACCTCATCGAGCCGTTCCTTAAACTGCACCAGAAAGCTATACAGATCATCAGAGAACCCAATGGGCATGTCCAAGGAGACGCCACCGGGTCGTATATAGGCTGCATGCAATCGTGCACCCGACAAACGTTCGGAGAACTCATAGAGCTTCTCACGCTCCTCGAAGAGCCAGAAGAGCGGCGTTATGGCGCCGCAGTCGAGCACTGAGGTGGCTATGGCCATGGTATGATTGGTCAGACGCATTAGCTCCGAGCACATGGTCCTTATATACTTTCCCCGCGGCGGCACCTCGATATTCAGCAGCTTCTCCACGGCCAAACTATAGGCCTGCTCACAGATCATGCAGGAGACATAATCGAGTCGATCGAAATACGGCAATGCCTGGATATAGGTCTTGTATTCGATCAGTTTCTCGGTGCCGCGATGCAACAGGCCAATGTGAGGATCGGCCGACAGAACCGTCTCATTGTCCAGCTCAAGGATCATCCGGAGTACGCCATGTGCAGCCGGATGTGCGGGTCCAAAGTTGATACATTTCGTGCGAAATGATCGATCGACTGGGGGAAAGAAGCGACTACTCGAATTCGGTCGTTGCTTCCATTCTTGCCCCGGTGGCATCATGACAACATTCTCGAATTGCTTGTAAAATTCCGGATCCGGATTCCAATAGTGTGTGTCCCGTGGCTTATAAGGCTCACCTGGTGGCTGCACTGAATCCCAATCGATATCACAGTTGGGCTGCAAGTGATCCGGCCGCTCGTTGCAGCACTCTTCGCAGGTTTCTATGAAGAATAAAGAGGATGTACCCACAAAAAAAGAGTATATGATAATAAAAAGTAGACCCACTTTCACAATCACCAACTGAAAAGTAACGCCCAGTCATCCACTTGGCCAATGTGGGTTTCTTGAAAGGCAACCGGAAGCTGTATGCATCCAATTTCAAAAATTTCTTGCGAAAATTATTTCGAAAGGCAGTGAATCGATTTATTTCCGATTCGGTAAACAGCTTTCCGGCCAATTGACGAACCTTTTCCATATGACGGGACATTTTTGAATGGAAATTTATACTTCTATAAGAATAACTTTATAAATGTTTTAGATATTACAGATAATTCCAACTGTGATGTAAATAAAATACGAATGAAGTTTGTCACACGGATGTTTTGAGATCTAAGTAGTTTTCTATGAATACAATTTGGGGATGTGACCGGCATTGCCCGTGTTTTTGATAGAATTAATTAAGTGAAGCTCAAATGAGACCTGATACTTGTACTAATTATTATGTATGTATTTATGTGCATTTGTGCATTTTGAATAAGTGTAATAGATATTAAAGATATCCAGATCTATAAATATTCATTATAAGTGTGCGAATATTTGCAATTAATTACTCTACTTAATATTTTACACAAAATAGATAATACAGATATTCAGCGCTATAAACATTCCTACAAGTTCTTGTAATTTAATTTACGTACATTTTAATTAGCAATAAACTAATCATTCTAATCATTGTATTTTCTTTTTGTATTTTAGATCTTCGATGATCATTATCACTTTGCGCATCACAAGGTGTCGAAGCGTTCACTGCAGCCCGCCGCTCACCATCAGACCCGCCTCGACTTGGACGAGCGAGTCCATTGGGCCAAACAGCAACGGGCCAAATCACGTTCGAAGCGTGACTTTATTCGCATGCGTCCATCACGCACTTCCTCGCGTGCCATGTCGCTGGTGGATGCTGTGGCCTTCGATGATCCCAAATGGTCACAAATGTGGTATCTGGTAAGTGCTGGAAAGTTCCATCGAATCGCATCGAAATAATAAGCGTCCATGATCTTCTGTAGAATCGTGGTGGCGGCCTGGACATGAATGTGATACCAGCTTGGAAGCAGGGCATAACTGGCAGAGGTGTGGTGGTTACCATACTGGACGATGGTCTGGAATCAGATCATCCAGATATCGAGCAAAATTATGTAAGTCGAGTTAACTTACATCCTCTTTCCACTATGACAATATTTGTACATATTTTTACGATTTACTGCATTTACGAGAAATTATTAATCAACAATCACAATAATAATAAACGTACATTGGATAAGTAAAAAAGGAAATGCAGTTAAATGGAAAATTAGAAAAAGTGATATTTAATATATAGTATATTATATTATTATTATTATATAAATATTATTATATTTATTTATATACATTTATGAACAGGATCCGAAAGCGTCGTACGATGTGAATAGCCATGATGAGGATCCCATGCCGCACTATGATATGACAGATTCGAATCGACATGGAACACGGTGTGCCGGCGAAGTGGCTGCCACAGCGAATAACTCCTTCTGTGCGGTGGGCATTGCATATGGGGCAAGTGTGGGCGGTGTTCGGATGCTGGATGGTGATGTGACTGATGCTGTGGAGGCGCGTTCGCTCTCGCTCAATCCGCAGCACATTGACATCTATAGCGCATCGTGGGGTCCCGACGATGATGGTAAAACGGTGGATGGGCCCGGTGAGTTGGCATCCCGTGCGTTTATCGAGGGCACGACAAAGGGACGCGGAGGCAAGGGCAGCATTTTCATTTGGGCATCGGGCAATGGAGGGCGGGAAATGGATAATTGCAATTGCGATGGCTATACGAATTCGATATGGACTCTGTCCATATCGAGTGCCACCGAGGAGGGCCATGTGCCGTGGTATTCGGAGAAATGTAGCTCCACGCTGGCCACCACCTATAGCAGCGGCGGGCAGAGCGAGAAGCAGGTGGTCACCACAGATTTGCATCATTCATGCACCGTATCGCATACGGGCACCTCGGCCTCGGCACCGCTCGCCGCAGGCATTGCAGCCCTGGTGCTGCAGTCGAATCAGAATCTCACCTGGCGCGATCTGCAGCACATTGTGGTGCGCACCGCAAAGCCAGCGAATCTCAAAGATTCCACGTGGTCGCGCAACGGTGTGGGCCGACGTGTGAGCCATTCCTTTGGCTATGGTCTCATGGATGCCGCCGAAATGGTGCAAGTTGCCCGCAACTGGAAAACTGTGCCCGAGCAGCAACGATGCGAAATCAATGCGCCACACGTCGATAAGTGAGTCAAGGATTTGGTTTGCTCTACACCATCCGAATACTTATTGATCTACCCTGTCTAACTTTATTCGCAGAGTAATTCCCCCTCGCACGCATATCACGCTTCAGCTTTCAGTCAATCATTGCCTCTCAGTCAACTATCTGGAGCATGTGCAGGCCAAGATCACACTCACCTCACAGCGACGCGGCGATATTCAGCTTTATTTGAAGTCACCAGCCAACACCAAAGTCACGCTACTTACCTCGCGGTAAGTTCAGATCTTTTTAATAAGAAAAGTGATTAGGACAATCCGAAGAAGTGATTAGATTTGGAAATTGTTGAACATTTTGGTTTAATAAGTATTAGTTATATATTTAGTAAAATGATGCTGATCACTTGAGAATATTCTATTAATGTCCGCTAAATGGAACAATTATTTTGAAATGATCTGCAGGCCTAAGAAAGGTGCGATTAAATGAGTAGATATCACCTTAGAACGTTGAACTCACTTCCGATTGAACTTAAATTCAATTAAGATTTAGCACACTAAAATCACTTTTATAAGAATCCAAAGGATACAAATTAAATAACAAAATACAGCTAAAATTTAAATAAATGAGATTAAAAAATATAGCATACTTATATGGGCAGCTGTAGTTAATTGACATGGCTTGTGGAATTGATAGTAAAATATTTGGTTTAATTAAATGGATAGATAAGATAGAATTGACAAGATCAAGCTAAAAGGTTACGTTTAATAATTCAAATAAAACAACACATGATTATTAAAGTTATAAAGTCAAATTTAACTATGTAATATTTAGAAACTTTGTGCAGAGTTGCTTAACTTCTACAATATCCTGGTGTACTTGCAATCAATTAATACAAGAGACAGTCAATTTCCTACTAAGAAGTGCAATTCCGAACTAAGAATGTAATGGTATTTAGAGATGATTGCAACTAAAAATGTAGGGAAAAGCTAGATAAATATGCAGTGGCAGTGGAATTCACATTAAAATGTTTGTAAACGCTATCTTTTTTCTCAACTCCTTCTAACATTTATTGAAAAAAGTCAACTAAATGTTAACTGATTTAAAAAATAGTGAAAATATAAATTTAACTAGTTTAAGAAGGATCAAGTGATAGTTGAAAAATGTAACTAATTAAAATTGATTTTACTGATTAACTGGAGAACGTCTAGTAAATTATTTGCTTGATTATAAAATCGAGTTACTATTCCCAGTTCTGTAAGAATAATAGATAAATTCGACTGTATTACAATTGATGCATTCATTGATACTCATACTCTTTCTACATTTCGCCACAGCATGCATGATAACTCACGTTCTGGTTTCAATCAATGGCCCTTCATGTCGGTGCACACCTGGGGAGAGTCGCCACACGGCAATTGGCAACTGGAGATACACAACGAGGGTCGTTACATGGGTAAGTCGAAAACTTTGAAATCTTTTGCTTCAACTGAGAAAACCAACAAACGTTTTACATGCTGCGCTTTTGTGGAACTTTCAACCAATCGCATTATTAACTCACCTGTTGCAACCACATACATTTAAATACTAATCGCAAATGAAAACTCAGGCCATGCTTTATTGCGGGAATGGTCGTTGATATTCTATGGCACCACATTAAGCATTGATCCCAATGATCCAATTTCTGTGCCACGTTCGAACAGCGCCGAGGCAACAACACCAAATTCAAGTGGCAGCAACACTGGCAGCACCACCAGCAATCTACACCAGATCTATTCACCACAATATCCACGCATATCGCCGAATAATTTTGCCAATACGGCATCGAGTGGTGCCAAATTGCCACTGGGCAAGGCACCGCCAAATAAATCCAGTTTTGTCACAAACAATCCATTGCTGCCGCCGCCACCAGCACCACCGGCCAAGCAGGGATATCAGCAAATATCAGCCACATATGGTGTCATTCTAGGCAAGAACCACAACAACAACAACAGCAACAACAAGACGAACAATAAAGGCAACAACAAGGCCAACAAATCGAATAAATCAGGTGAAAATGGCAATAAAAATGGCAATGGCAATGGCAAAGCCAATAAAAAGGAACAAACAACACCACAGAGCACCACCAGCAGCAGCAACATCACCAATAAAAACAAATACTATCGCATATCGCAGCAGCAACAACAGCAGGGGGCAGGAGGAGGTGGAGGAGGGGGAGGAGGCAAGTTTAAGGGACAGACTAAGATCAATTCAGGCGAAAAGTATTACGAGGAAAAAACGCGCAAAGTTATTGGCGAAATAACCAACAGCAACAGTAGCAACAACAACAGTCGTGGCAGCAACAACAACAACAACAACAACAACTCTGCAGTGCAACGTCTGCCCATAAAGGCCACCAAGCAGGTTAAAGAGAATACGTCAGACTCACGCATACCCAAATTATTTGAGCGCTACGAAAAGATACAGGCCATCTTTCCAGAGTTAGAACCATACGAAAGCGGCAGCAACAGCAACATGGCCAAGTCAGGAAAGCCAGGTGGCGCCACTCAGCAATCCCGCAAACAGGGCAAACAATTTGAGGTGGAACTCTTTAAGCCTGTTTCCACATCCGGAGCCAGCAGTAGCAGCAGCAGCAGCAGCAGCAAACCTGGCAACACCAAAAAATCACCATCGGCACCGCCGCCGCCGTTGCAGTCACTGCCGGCATTGCCCGCGGGGGGCAGCAGCTTTTTACCCGATCAGCGGATACTGAAAAAGCAGCAACTGTTAATGGCAGCCGCCGGCGTGCTGACTTCCGACGATGTCAATGATGATGATAATGCTAATGCTAATGACGATGATGATGATGAGGATGTGGAGCATTTGGAATTAGCAGCAGCGGGCAGTTTTCGGCAGGCCAACACCCCAAATGGTAGCCTTATTGGTGCAACAAAAAAAAAAAAAAAATAAACAATGACACTGCACTACAAAATTGCGCATTGAAGTTTAATCAAAAATATAATCAATGAATTTAAATGAATGTGCACTAGTTAATGCACAAGTTATTAAATAACCATCTTCATATTTAACTGCAATTTGTAGTGCAGTGTTGTGTGCTCAGCCTTAACATTTTCTTATGATTTTCTTTTGAAAGTTTGACTGTCACTGAAACACGCTTTCAACAATCATACTGTAAACTTAAAGCTGCAAACTGCAAACTGCAAAGTGCAAAATGCAGCACAAAATTCTTGTTGTTATCGTTGTCTGTCAGCATTCTAATAAATTGCAGCACATTTTTCATTTTGTTGTTGCACTTTTCTTTTACTTATTTTTGATTGCGCCTCAAGTAGAAAATTTTGTTTAGCTTTTTGTCACATCATTTGTTTTATTTCATCTCTGCAGATTTATTGGCTCTTCACTCGCCTTATTTCTGCCCATGCCATTAATCAAAGTGTTGGCATTTTCTGTTGTTTGCCGTTCATTTTGTTGGCTTTTTGAATTTTGATTTTGATTTTGATTTTTGATTGTGAAACATTTGCACTCCTGTCTAATCTCATTTGAATGCATTGCAGCGCAAATTACACAATGGGACATGATTCTCTACGGCACTGATTTACCCGCCCAGCCCGATGACGAGCCCCATGTCAATCAACCATCCCAGTTCCAATTATATGGCAATGAAATGGCTCACAATGATATCGAGCACGATGCCAGCGGCCAATGGCGCAATATGCAGCAAGTGAGTTCAATTATTTATAACTTATCGAACATCTTATAAGGTCTTAACTTATTAGCTATAAAAACACAGTCTACAGTTACTAAAAAAGTTCCAACTGTAATATTAATGTTAAAACTAAGGGAGAAGTAGTAAAAAAAAATTAAATTTGCATCGAGATGCGTAGTGAGTAAAGAAAAGTAAATCCTTATAGAAGAGCATAGTGAGAAGGACCGAGACAAGTAGATAAAAGCATAGCGAGTAGCTGGGTAAGAAAAATAACGAAGTGCTTATTGACATGCATAGTCAGATATATGCTTAAAGTGGTAACGATATATGTAGAAAACATCATAGCGATTAGTTTGGTAAGAAAAGTAACGAAAATCAGTAAAAGAAGTTTAGCGAAAAGCTAAGTAAGAAGATTGACGAATAGCCTATCGGGTAGCGCAGCGAGTAGCGTAGCGAGTAGCGTAGCGAGTAGCGCAGTAGTAGCGCAGCGAGTAGCGTAGCGAGTAGCGTAGCGAGTAGCGTAGCGAGTAGCGTAGCGAGTAGCGTAGCGAGGAGCGTAGCGAGGAGCGTAACAAGAAATATAACGAAAAGTGTATCGATAAACATTTCGAGGAGCATAGTTAGAAGCGTAAAGAGATGTATAACGAGAAACGTAGTCTAAGATGTAGCGAGAAGCGTGGCTTTAGTAAGCTTGTCAGCAAAGTAGAAGGTTGCCTTAACACATTTTGTAGGAGAATCGCTTGACCCTTAATCGCTCAATCACAAGCCAAATATTAAGTTTAATAGTGTAAAATATATTTTTTGATTGTTTTGTTTTTTTTTTATATTTTATTTATTACTATTTTCTTTTGTAACTTTCGGGTGTTTGCAGTGCTTCGCAAGCGGCTTGCCAGAGAGCGAGGGCGATGATGGTGTTGACGAGGACATTGGCAGTGTCCGTGTCGATCTGCGTCAGCGTCAACGTCAGCGTCAGCATCAAAATGGCGACGTCTCGTCGCATGCTTGCATGTGGCTAGCTTGAGTTGTGTGATACGTGAATGATAAGCGATGAGGCGAATGATAATGATAATGATAAGATAAGGCCATTGACCTCCTAACTAATCGTCGTACCACAAGCAAGTGCTTTGCAAACTGTTAGCTGGCCGTAGGTAGACTTACAATTTGAGTTATTGTTTGGCATGCATCGGTTTAGTTATGGTTTTTATACTTTTTAGTTCAACTAACTAAATCAATTTTAATGCAGCGAACAGCAAGCTGTCCATAAATTGTCCTATACTTAGCATAAAGTCATACAAAATGTCCGATTTGCACTTTGGCACTCAACGAGCGGGCAATGTGCCAAATTCTTAGACTGCTGACTCCTTTCCCTTTCTTTTTTTTTGGTCCTTTGGTCCTTGTCAGCTGCAGAGTGGTAAACTACTTAAATGCAGGCATTGCCATTTTGCATGCACAGTTTGGGAGCCAGCGCTGCTGCAACTGTTGCCATATTTCAAGTACACTTTTGCGCCTGTTGGCAGGCAACACTTTTCTTTTTTGAAACGGTCAGAACTTTAACCTTTTGGCACCTATTGTTGAAAGACTGTTTAACCCCTCATTCTATTCCCCTTTTGACTCACTTTTGTTTTGGATGCTCCACCTTCTTCTGCTCTGCAAGTAATTCAACTTCTCGCTCCCTCTCTCTCGCTATCTCTCTCTGTAATAAACTAAAAGTGCATCGACCTTGTTTTTTGTATGCCTGGCAGCAAACTTTTTGCATAACAAACCTTTTTCCCTCTATTTTTTTTTTTGTTGCCGCTCGACTTTCAACACGCGACGTCATCGCATGTGAAACAACTGTTAGATAGCGCAATAGATAGACAGAGTGAGAGAGAGAGAGTCGTATCTGTGGGAAAAAGAGACTTCCCATCACAAAGTTATAGACAGCCACTTTTTGGTAAGGGCAGCTATAAATAAACACACACACACACACACACGCTCACACTACTTTCCATACATACTTAAGTACTTCTGCCCAAAATGGCAGACATCGCGGCAACATGCAATGAACCACAGTGGATGCCAGACAAACGGCGGCACAGTGGGCGATTTGGCTGATTTTGTGAAACGAAAAGCTAATATTGAAAGTGTAGTATAGTATAGTAGTAGTAGTAGTAGTAGTAGTAGTATTAGTAGTATAGTAGTATAGTTTAGTCAAATGTCGATGTAGAGTAAAAACTAAAATACGAAACGACATTTTTTCATTGCATCTTTTGATATGTCTTGAGTTTAAAAGCTCAAAGCTGATAAATTACAGCTTATTCATAAAATAAAAAGTTATCGTTTTGCTTAATGAGGTTTTAGTTATTGGCGGGCAATCAAATTTTGGTAGATTTCATGTTTGCAATTTCGTTACGCTAAATCAAGCCAATGGCCCACTGTGCGGGACAGTGAATGAAACGGGGAAAGAGAAAAAACCCAGAATTTCGATTCGATGAAATTGTCTATACTAAAGACATGCTTTAAGCCTTGTAAATCATGTCATGCTCTTAAACAACAGAACTAAAAGATGCCTCTGGATATTTTGCATGCAGTGTCGCCAATTTTCAGATTTGCCAATTTAAGTATTTAAAGTTTTAAGTTAAGTTTAATATTTGACTGATAAACATAAGAAGTTTTCCCCGTTTTACTCTAATTAATAAATTAAATATTAAACATACGCAGTGTGGTATATTTTTGTTGTATTAATCATTAAAACAAACTTCGTATATTATTGCAGGTGGGCGAAGTGGGCGTAACACAGGATCGTGGAAATTCTGCCGCATGCCTCAAGTGGAACGATCAGAAATGTTTAGGTTTGTCTTTAATCTTTCTACTCATAACACAAATCTTCTATCTAAACAACTACAACAACAACAACAAAAAAAGCATTAGATAATTTCAAAAATACTATTTTAAAATGCTAACAACAAACAGCAATAAGAATAAGTGTAAAAAGAAAATGAAAACTTACAATTCCAATTTAAAGTTTAATGAACAAACAAAAACAAAAACAACAACAATAAGAGAACGAAAAGCATTTTAATGCTTAATTTAAGCATTTTTTAAGCTGGCAAACAAAACAATTAAGAACAATTAAACAACAACAAGAACAACAACAACAACAATAGCAGCAAAAAAATTATAAGTAATAAAACAACAAATAGAAAGGAAACAATACAAAAACACTGCAAGTCCAAAAAATATATATATATATATATAGTATATACTAAAACTTTTGTAGTTAAATTTAGTATTAGACATAGCTATAAACACACACACACACAGACACACACACACAGATGGGCGTGGCAAGAAGGAAAAACGAACAAATATTAAAAACAAATCTATGGTTGTTTAAGAAACTTTTTGATTCGCACAAAACAAAAACAAAAAAACAATAATTTAATATACAAATACAAATACAAATATACATACATATATATATCGTATTTTTTTAATTGTTAAGGATTTAGTTGAATTTGTTTTAATTACATGTAACTCGTTGTTTTCGTTTGTTTTTCTTTTGTTTTTATTTATTTTGCGATCAAAATCCCCGTGCCAAAGTCATTTTTGAAAGTTTTGCATGCACACAGCGCCTTGGCATTACAGTTGCAAATGCATTGCCTGTCCATGCACGTTAGCAATTCCCAAAAACAAAATAGAAATAAAAATGAAAAAAAACAAACTTATATGCTATGTATATGCATTTCAGATACTCTTGCCAGGCCAGCGAAATAGCCACAATTTGAGTAGCACTGCCAGCTAAAAAAAATTCAACTCTTTTTTTCTATTTATTATAATTTTGTAAAATAATTTTCACTTTCCATGCGTTTTTTCTCTTGATTTCATTTGACAACAACACAACAACACAACAGTTTAGAATTCATAGTAAAAGACTGTTTCGTAAATTTAAACGTAAATCTTAATGAATAACTGAACAAAAAGAAAAGAATAAAAACTTAGCGGGCAGCATAATGGGAATATTGCATTAAATTCTTAGTGTTAAGGCGTCAAAGCAAAAAAAACCAAACAAATTTTTGTATTTAAACTGTAACTGTAACTAAAAACAAACAAATAATAAGTATAACATAACAACAATAAAAGCAAAAGAAAACGAAGACGAAGTTCTAGGGTGTAGGGTATGCGTAGAATTAAAATAGACAACAATAAATAAGAAATACAATTAATAACATAAAACTACTGAATAATTAAATAAATGTAACAATTTATATAGAGAAAAGTTCCTGCAGTTTTGAACAAAGTTGCAATATAACAAAAAAAAAAACAAAAACAATTTTAAAAATACATAAAATAAAGAAAAATATAAAAAACAAAAGCTTCTAAAATTAAATTAGATAATTTTCTAGCGAGCTTAGGAAATAACTAAACAATTATGAACAAATTTAAATAGCGCACAAAATACATTAAAGTTTAAACATATGCCAGAAGTGAGCAACAAGCTTCTAGTCATCAGATTATTTTGTGCGCTTGATAAAGAAAGAAATTAATATTAATAAATGAAAACCATCAAATAAAATTTAATTGATTTCCATATCATATTACAAGAAAAAGAAAAAGAAAAACTCACGCACACACATATCTTTGTTAAACATTATTTGTTGTTTACCATTTTCCGCAATGCATAAATAATTACACTAGTTTACAAGATTTGTCCAAAATATATATTCAAAAATCATTTTAGTTTGTAAACTTTTGTTAATTATTTGCATTGGAAATCAACAAGATGAAAGAAATATCAAGAAATCAAATAGCAACTCGAGTGCAATAATTAATTCTAATTCTCTCATACTATAAAAATATATAAGCAACAACAATTACAGAACAACAACAATTATTCGTTAATTTGTCTCTCAATTAAGTGACATATCATTTTGTATAGATCTTTTCGCTGTAATCTTTTCAATTTGATGTGTTTTTTTTCGTTGAAATGAATAATCATATCGTAACTGCACAATAAACATAAAGAAAGAAACTTTAATATTAAATTTATAAAAAAATATTAAATTACTCATAGAAAATTGTATTTTTTGTTTGTTTTATATTTATTTGTTGTTGTTGTACTTAGTAAACTCTCATCAGAAAAATAAACGAAACGAAACGAAAAGAGAAGAGAAGAAAACAAATGAATAAATAATTATAAATTAGCCACTGAAATACTGAAGATCTTCAAGCATACACTTACCATAATTAGCAGCAATATTTACAAAAACTAAACTAACATTATCTCCTTTTTTTTCTGAAAAAAGCAAATGTATATTCTTTATGATTTCCAATTTATATAATTAATTGAATCTAACCCTCTCTCTCAGTGCTGGCTGCGGTACTTATGCTTAAATATTTTCCAAAACCCTAATTAAAAATTTAAAAAAAAAAAAAAGTAAAGCCAAATTAATATTTAAGTATATACAATAATGAAATATAAATCTACAATAAAAGAACAACTGGTACTAGGGCCTGGGGTAGTTATTAAAAAATTACAATTAAAATTATACTTAAATTTAAAGATAAACTATAACAATTATAACGATTTCGAGACAAGGAACTAAATTTGTGCGAAACGTCAACTTTTTAAATGTAAAAAAAAAGAAAATGAGAAATTAAAGAAAAATCTTAGAACTGTAAATGAGATTCGATGGCCGCTATTTCTGATCAAACAATTTTTTATGTATGTTTTGTGTATATATATATATATATATATATATATCTATATATCTATATATCTATCAATATGAACTATCTATGAGTAATAAATAAATGCATTGAAAACGTATTTACAAATCGAGCTGAAACTTCTTTATGCAACAACAACAAAAAACAACAACAACAAGTAGAGCAGCAAGTCAAATGTGGTCCAAAAACATTTTAGACAATTCCAAATTCAAATCCGAATCCCCTAAAATACTCGTATTCTCGCACACTCGCATATCTCGTAGAAGTAACTTAAATAAAAGGTGAGTTGAGTTCAACAAATTATGAAATTTCTAAGTAAGGTGTTATCTACCATTTGTTTTGTTATTTGTGTATTATTTTCTTTGTTTTAACCCAAGTACATTTCGTACTGCAGAAAATAATACTCGTACTTACCACATATATAATTAGTTTTGATCTACTATGGTTGCTGTGTGACATTAACAACTTGTAATTGGCTTTCTTGTAACATCTTTTATTTTTAACCCGCACACACATTAGCACACTGTTCATCCCAATGCCATGTTTGCTTTCCAACACTGGTTCCCGGTACAGTACACACCCCCATGCACATCCACCGACTATCTTATTTTGTTTGTTTGTTTGATTTTTTTTCTTATTTTCGAGCATGTTTTTTGGACTACAGCGCTTGCCTAAAGACTTGTAAATATTTTGAACTTTTTGTTGTTAATAGATCGGTTTCAGTTTCAGTTGAGACTTGACTATTGATTCAAGATTTTCATTTTATGCAATAAAGTAAAATAGGAAAAACAAGAGTAAACAAATAAACTGAAATTCTTTTGTTGCTTTTGTTTTTATACCCTGTTTTTTTTTGTCAATATAGTTTTTAATTTGAATTGACTTAATACTCGACTAACTAACCATAATTTTAAATTCTTCTTCCATTTCTCAACACTGTTTTTTCGGAGGTAAATGGCTTCTTCTCTTTGTAGCTGTAGTTTTCTTAAAAATGACATTTTTTAAATTTAACTATAATCATTCCATATTCGCTGCTTTCCACAGAGTGCCGGGAATCCGGTTTCTTCTATAATGATCTCTGCTACGACGAGTGCCCACAGCGCACATATGGCAAGGTTAACTCAGATATGCTGGATGATCTCGATGCGGACAACGAGTTGACCACTTCCGATGCCAATGCCATGCCGGACGCCTCTACCGAGCTGCCCAGCAATGACAGTGGTCTCATCGACAAGGACGATCCCCTGCAGGCAGCGGAACGTCGACGTCGCAGTGATTCGGCAACGAGTTCGACCTTGTCGCTGACACCTCTTCACAATCGAATCTGCGCCAGCTGCGATGCAAGTTGTTTGCGGTGCTATGGACCAAATGTCTCCCAGTGCAGCACCTGTCCTCCAGGTAGCCAACTCCGCAAGTTGTCCCAGACCAACGAGACCTATTGCTATGCCTACGTTGTACGCAGCACCATTGATGACTCCAACCTGTCAGACAATGGACAGCTGCATGATAATATTAAGATGCAGTATATACAGTGGACAACAGCACTACTTGTGATTGCCCTAATCGTTTCCTTAGTGGGCGTGGCAGTGGCCGGCGCCATGTTATACCATCGAAGAGCGGCAAAGGACGAGTCGTACACTCGTGTGTCGCTTATGGCTGAAGACGAGAGCGATGAGGATCACGACGAGGATATATTTACGGCGCGAAAGAAATCCCCCTTGGATGTGGTCGAATATCACGACGAGCTCTGGCCAGTGCCCAGAGCCCAGTGAGATGAAATGAGGAAGAATGGACGCGCATCCTTATAATACAATTAGTTATATTTCATAAATTGATTACTGCTCATCGTCACTATTCCAATTTGGATGAATTTTAATTAATATCGATATTCTTGATTTTATATAAAGGTCATGAACGATTTCATAACATTCGCTGCGATCTTATTGATGAAATGCATTTAAATTATTTCGATTTTTGTAAAATTGTTTATAAAATTTATTTATCCTAGTATTAAGCAAACGAGAATCAAATAAAATATACATTTATATATTTCCTGTTATTGCAATCGTTGCTTCATTTAATATAATGTTTACCAGCATCTGCAAATACTATAGTAATTATCGGGTAATTGGCGATTTTCTTACTCCACAAACAAGATGAGCTACTCTAAAATCCACTACTTTAGACCACACATTAAGTGGTCGCAATATTAATGAGAACACTGAACTTAGAGTATTGCATACTTTTAGGCATGTATATTAACTTTTAAAAAGATTGTTTTAGAAATCAATGCATACCATTAGGCTGACACGTAAAATAATCTGCGAAATAGCAATGCATAAATATTGGAATTTCTATTTTGATTAATTGATTTGGCTATTTCATTGTATTTTGCCCCGCACGCCAGGAACTTTTTCAATTGTTATATACGAGAAAGTTATATTCCATAGTATTTTTATTTTGTTATGTTTTATTAAAATATTTGTTTGTTGAGTCGGATGGCCTATCAGTTATTACACAATTCATGCATAATATTTCGCAAGTTATTGGTTTATTGTAATATTATTGCCATCCATACTACCTAGTTGATAAATTATTCGAAGCTCTTCCGCAAATCACATAAGCTGTGACTAATTTGGTAAACAATGTTATTAAGTTAAAAAACAATCATTCAACTATAACATTATTATTATTAGAAGTACGTACCTAGTATAACTGATAATTCAAGAAGCTCTCATCGACTTGTTAACACATGAACACCGCTCTCCTGTGACTACATGGTTAGCTTAGAGGAATTGAGGCTTATCAGCTGCTTATCAGGTGGGTTCCTGAAGTGCATTCATATTGAGAATTGTTGACAATGGTCAAGGGCCTTATTTGTGACTATATAAGTGCGCCACTCGGGTAGCTCAATAAACAGTCTACTTTTGAAAATGCAGCCGGGTTTTTCACTGATCCTGGCCGTCCTCGGCTTCTGCTGCCTGTGGCAGGCAGGACAGGCATGTCAAGCTATCGAGCAACGCTTCAAGTTTGATAACAGTGACGTTTACATAAGATTGCGACGTGGTGATAAATTGCAGTACGAGCTGATGAAAGGAAGTCGCAATTTGCAGACGGTCACATTGGATAACTTTGTGACCAGCAGCAATCTGAAGCCCACCACATCGGGCAGCTACAAGTTGAGTGATGGCACAACCAGCATTGAGTTCTCATTGGTCAAGTCCACCACAAGCATCACCCACATCCGTGTGGCACGTGATCAGGTGGTGAAGGGCACCCAGCCCAGGGATTGTTTGGCACTCAATACAGGTCGCACCCATTGGTATGGAGGATCGGAGCAGAAGCAACATTATTGGCCTGTAGAACGACAGCAATATAGCAATTTCTCATATGTGCCAAAGGAGCTGGGCAACATGGGCGTGGCTGAGCGCTATTGGGTGAATAGCGATGGGTTCTTCCTGTACGTAGATAACACTACGCCGCTGTTCATTGATCAGAATTCAGTGGGACATGAGGATCAGCTATGCATCAGCGCACTCAGTGTTCTTCCCTATGATCCGCGTCTGTCCTCTGCGAAGTTTAGCTATCAACTGGCCTTTGCCAAGGATGCGAAGGATGCACACATGTACGCGGTGCAGACACTGCTGGGAAAACCAACTGGTTATCCAGATGAAAGGATGGTCCAACATCCCGTCTGGTCCACGTGGGCGTTGTACAAGGCAGAGGTTAGCGACGAGGTTGTCCGCGATTTTGCGAAACAAATCACCAACAATGGCTTTGAAAACAGTCAGCTGGAGATTGATGATGACTGGGAGGATTGCTACGGTGCACTTACGTTCCGCAAGAACAAGTTTCCGGATGCCAAAAAGCTGACTGACGACCTCAAGGCTCAGGGCTTTCGGGTAACCCTTTGGATACATCCGTTCATCAACAACAACTGCACGGCCATCTATGAGACGGCCAAGCAATTGGGCTACCTCGTGCTGGATCACGAGGGCAGTGCGGACACCCAGTGGTGGAATAGTAAGCCAAAGGATGCCGCCTATCTGGACTTTACAAAGACGGCGGTGCAGGAGTGGTTCACCACACGATTGAAGCGTCTGCAGACGGAGGATGGCATCGACAGTTTCAAGTTTGATGCGGGTGAATCCAGTTGGGTGCCTACTGATCCCGTGCTCCAAGGTGATGCCCATCAGACGCCCCTCCAGATCGTTGGCGACTATGTGCGCACTGTGGCTGCGTTTGGAGACGTCGTCGAGGTGCGCTCTGCCCAAAATACACAGGATTTGCCCATCTTTGTACGCATTGTGGACAAGGATTCCGAGTGGGGCTGGAACAATGGTCTTGTCACGCTAATAACCTCGTTGCTGCAGATGAATCTGAATGGCTATCCATTTGTGCTGCCAGACATGATCGGAGGCAATGGCTATAACGAGAAGCCGCCGAATAAAGAACTCTTCCTCCGTTGGCTGCAGGCAAATGTCTTCATGCCCAGCCTGCAATTCTCATTTGTGCCCTGGAACTTTGATGCCGAGACCATCGAGATTAGCAAGACTTTCACAAAGTTGCATGCCGATTACACGCCTTACATCATGAAGCTTTTCAAACGGGCGACGACAACCGGCGAGCCCGTCAACGCGCCTCTCTGGTGGATTGCCCCCAATGATGTAGTTGCCCAGAGCATCTACGATGGTAGCTTATTCTAAACGATCTCAATTGCATTCTTTAACTGATCTTCTATTTGCAGAATTTTTATTGGGCGATGACATCATTGCGGCGCCTATTGTTACGGAAGGTGCCACCAAGCGTGACATCTATCTGCCCGAGGGACAGTGGACTGATGCTAATGGCAAAGATGTCTATACTGGTCCTGTGTGGCTAATGGAATATTCTGCTCCTCTGAACTTCTTGCCTTACTTTGTGCGTGTTGGCTTCCAGATGGATTAGTTAACATTATTAGTACTAATTGGAAAATATAAATATAATCGTATATACAATATTCAACTTTAAATATAAAAAACTATATTGAATAGAATATATGTAGATCCGATCACAGAGTAAAATATATCTAAGATACAATTACTTAAGAGTTTTTCCATCTGATCACTTGAAGAGAATTAATATAAAACTTTATATTCAATGTAGAAGTCCAAGCTCGAGTCTTCAAATTCTGTTTATTGGCTTAACGTATGACTACTTATGGCAGAGTATTGTGAACAGTGAAGAATATTTCTAAGAGTAAGGTAAGTAATTGACTTATAAACGTAACGACAGAAATTTTAATTATATTTAACATAAGAGTACAACATACGTATAATGGAACTAAGGAATCAGTCTTAATCAAAAGATATTTTGTAAATATTATTTACTTCAAACATAAATTTAATTTGCAAACCAAAAAGAACAAAGGAAAAAAATCAATTCAAAGTAATAAAAACAAATAAGATTTAAATATCCGTAAATATCACAGCTAATTTCGTCAAATGAAAACAAACTAATGCATACGAGTGCTATCAACGGGATTTTCCGGCTTGTGGTGCTTATCCAGTGTTTGGTTGGACAATACCCGCAGATAATCCTTGAGCAGCGGCTCCGAGGAATCCCCTGATCCGGAAAAACTAATCGCAGAGTTAGGCTTACGGAATCGTCCATATTCACGCTCAAACTCGTCGGCATCCTTGGTCAGAATATTCTTAAGATTGAGAACGCTAAAATAAAAGGAGAGGGCATTTCAGTTGCGTTGAATTAAACAGGGAAAAGGAAGTCTTACTTGGATTCAACACTCTGATACTCGTCCTGCACAGTCTTTTCATACATGGCCAGCTTTAAGGCGTGAATGCGTTTGGCGGCACGTCTCCATTGCTTTTTGTAGCGATCCCTGGCCTTGGACATGTCGTGATAACGTACGTTCTGCTGTCGCATCTCGGTGAGTACCTGCTTGAGTTCACCGCCTTTGGTTGTGTGTTGACGGAGCTCCAAAATTTGCTGTTCCATGTGGCTAATGCGATGTTTCAGCTGCATCTTCTCGTGAGCTAGCTTGGAGTTCTCCACCTGCATTTCCAGAGTGCGGCTTTCGAATTGACGCAAATGATCCTCCAGCACGACTATATGCTGTTCCAGTTCATTGAATTTCAATTGATAATTGGCATCCACGGTCGACTCCTTATTTGCAGTCTGCGATTGTTTGTCCAACGGAGTCTGTGATTTTCCCTGGCCAAGACTTCGCAGGTACTCCAACGCCTTCAACTGCATATCATCCTTAAGCTTCATAGTGACAGCCAGAATCTGTTTCACACTTTCATCCAAATTGCTCGTATCTATGTGGATGCTTTGATTCGTTGTTTCAGCTACAGTTGCCTTCGATTGATCGTACATGTGGACAGTGACCTCCAGGCGGGAGACCTGTGCCTCCAAATCCAACTGAGATTTATTAATAGGATTCTGTGATTCGTCCTCTGACTTAGCCGCTGTTTTACTTAATTTCTTTTTAAGTGGTTTCTTTTGAACCTCCAGTTCACTGGAGTCTGCATCTTTCAGATCGGATTGATCTGCTGCCTTTACTGATCTCCTTTTTCCAGGCTGTTCCCAGGAAGTTGCATCATATATGTGCCTTAGCTCCGGTATATTCTGTGTCGATTTCTTCGAGAATCGCCTTGACTTTGTTGCAGGACTTTGAATTAAACTAGAATCCTCATGCTCTGTAAGTTCACTCTCCGCAGAATGCACACTATCCAAATGTTGAACGTCATTAACTATTCTTGTCCTTGACCTTAACTGATTCGTTGCTCGAGGTTCCACTTCATTTGACTTCTGAGCTACCCAATTATCATCGGTTACCTTATTCTTTTTAAGTACTTTACGTTCCACTTTTGTCTCTCTTGAATGCTTTTCTATATACGAACTATCATTATCCATTTCCGAGCTGAGATACGCATTCACACGTTCCACTTTCTTCCTAGAGGATCTTCTGGAGCTTTCTGAATATTGTTTTTCGTACGAGGCTTCATTCAGATTTCCTCTACATGTCTCATCGATATACTTCTCAGTTTCATTCAAGGCATTGACTTGATTCCTGTTGACCTCAACCCAACGAGCACTTAGACAGAGATCTGTTTTTGACATCGCATTTTTTTTAGGTTTTTGTGGTTTTTTAACAATGATTGTCTCACAAACTTCAGACTCTACATGGAGAAGTATCTTTGATTTGTTCTTTCGCGTACTCGAAATTTCCTGATTCTCCATATCCGTTGTGGTGTCCATATCCTTTACAACTTCTTCAACAATTCTCTTTCTTGGCTTCTTGACCGTTTTCTGTACCGGACAAGCAGTATCATTCTCGGCTTCAACAAAACTATCGTCTGACATCAGATATCTATTCTGGGATATTGTATTTGAAACATTTTCAGATTTGCGTATAATCTTTGCCATCTCTGCGGCTTCCAATAATTCAAATTCTTCATTTTGTGACATACCTTTTTTCTTGTGAATATTCTTGGGCTCAACAACTAATGAATCATCTGACGGTACATTTTTTCTCACTGTTCTTTTACTAGGTTCCCTAAGTTCATGCAAATTGGGATCCGTCTCATAAGCTGGCAATATTTTTGAATTGCGTACTTTAGGCTCTATCTGCTCAGTTTTCTCCTTAATTATACGTTTAGTTCGACCATCCTTGGCCACTTGAGATATATTTTGATCGTCCTGCTCTAGTTGAAAACACGAATTATCAACATTAACTTCATAATCAACGTCTTTTTGGACTGCGATCTTTCTACAGTTTTTTTTTGGTCTGCATTCTTGGGCCGGCATTGCATCCATTTGATCATCATTAATAGGAGTTTCGCGATTGTTTCTATTGCGATTTCTATTCAATTTGAGGGATTGCCTTTCCATGTGTGTTTCATTTGAATTGTTTGCTTTGGCACACCCTTCCACACTTCTTTGAGAATATTTCTTTGATTGTTGGGTTATGTTCTCATCGTCAGGATTTGAGTCATCTCGACAGAACTCGTTATTATTATAGAGACCCAACAGCTCACTTTCGGATACGGCATCTTCAGGCAAATTTGGTATATCGGCATCCGCCTGCTCCATTTCCAAAAACCTAGTGAACTTCTTGCGGCGCACATGGAATTTGTGATCAGTTCCTGCAACATCAGAGTCGGGGGCATCGCTTAATGGCGACTCTACGACGCTTTCCCGTTCATCCGAGTCGGACAACTCGGCGCCAACATTCAAGCTGTTGATTGATACGTTATCGGGCTTGCTATGCTCATCCGGCGTGAGGTGTGACCATTCGCCAACGCTTTCGTTGATCCGATCCTTAGGTACTTCATGTATCACGGCTTTGCTGCCCACGCAATGCAGACTGAGCTGATCCGGCATCTCCTGCAGGTGTTGTTGAAGCTCCTGTACATCTTGTGACTTCTCCTTCTGGCGCCAGCACACTTCCTGGATGTCCACTGTGAAAGTGTAGTCCATTATTGGCTTGAGATCCCGTGCACTGCCCATTCGACCGAAGCGCTCAAAGGCAAAACAGCCGCTCTGCGTAAACTTTCGTTTATCGGCAAAGTATCTATCCGAGGGCAGCAATTTACCAAAGTCCATGCGATAATTGGCTGTTGACAGAGTGAATAGATGTAGAATAGCTACTAGATATAGAATGCAATGCTTACCAATTGACGTGCCATTAATATACATGTTGATGGGTAAATAGAAAATGCGCTGGAAGTAGAGTCGAATACTGCGAAGCGATGACTTGAAACGCAAGCCGAGAACATCATCGAGCTGATAGCAATCGGAATCATTTAGTTTCAGTTCAATATTCGTTACATTGCCGACAAAGTCGAACATGAGGAGCACAACATTCACCTCCTTGCCGTGAAAGACAGATTTGACAAATTTGTTGAGATTTTTTAGCTGCTTGAACTGCAGCACCACCTCAATGATGTCACAATCGACCAGGGGATTATTGCCCACCTGTAGCAAGCCCAACTGCACCAAGGACTGCACATAGACATTGGCCTGAAAGCAAAACGGATTTGTTACCTGACTCTGTTAGCGTTAATCGGGTCGATTTCATTACTTACTTGCGACTGCAACATGTTGGCAGTGATCGAATGGCCAGGAGATTGCAGAGGCGGCATACGTGGCTGCTTCTCCTGCTGGACATAATGCATTAATATTGTATATCAAGGGAGAATTAGAACAGCCACTCACTGCGCTGTTGAACACCATTAAATGTTTGAATTCTTTGGTATGTAACAGTGTTTTTTTGATTATGGTCAGCATCAACAATACTTCCGGTTTGTGGGATCGAAACTCATTGCTAATGCAGATCAATTTGTGCCAGAACATTTTCAGTTGCAATGCGCTGTTGTTGCCGCCCACACCCAGCACAGGAATCCCCCGAACCGGCAACAACAATGACCCAATTGTCTTCCTCTGCGAGCCGCCGTTACAAGCAAAGAATGTGACCTTAACAGGCCGATGATCCGTCTTGATCCGCTTGATGCCCGCCATATCGCACTCCCATATACAGTTGCTATTGAATATTATCGTTTCGGCTGTAACTGAAGGTGTGCCCTCTACCTCAAAGTCAACCGTGTTGAGTGCAGCATTCATTACAATCTGATCCCGTTCCCCTTCTCTCATCTCACGGCCATAGAAGTTTATAGCTGTAATTTTAGATAATTGCAATAGTAGATAAATTGCGAGTTAAAATCTCACCTTCTACCACGTGCAGGACAACACAAAATGTGTTATCTGCATAGCTTGCACTGGCGGTCAGACTGCTCCGATCTGTTACGGCTAATGGCCGCTGCTGCTGCTTATTGGCCTTGACCGTGACGGTACGGTTCGTTGAACTTGCCATGTGCAAAATAACTAAATAATTTCAAATCTAAAACAAAACTTTTAACAACGCACTTAACTTGATTAGAATTTAACTTATATTTTTGTGTTTGCTGGTGATCTATAATTTCTAACACAACTTAAGACTGCTTATATTGTTTTTCTTGCTTAGCTGCTCATATATTCTTAGCCAAGCACTAAAAATACCCGGCTAACTTTGTGTATGCCAAAAAAAATATAACTATGACAACGGTTTTTTTCTCAATGAGTATTTTATGACGATACTTTAAAACAATCGATACTATTGTTTGCTTTATCGATCAAAAGTTGCATTCTCAACGAGTATTTCGATACACCCTATCGAACAGCAATTTAATCGATATGTAGATTAAAATAATAATAACATACTGAAATTGTTTTTGTTCTATGTTAAAGTGGCAAATTGATCGTTTATTTTATTTAATTTCTAGTCTTTGTTAATTATCTTTAGGTGGGCTATCTTCTGCATCGTAATGACCATTCTGAAGTCGATGATTCTTGAGCGCTGTGCCCTGAATGAAACGTTCCCCACAGGTGTTACATTGATAGGGTCGCTCGCCGGTGTGCCGTCTTATGTGGAGCGTCAGATCATTGGACTGGGTAAAGCTTTTGTCGCAATAGGTACACTTGTAGGGACGCTCGCCACTATGAATGCGCATATGTTGCTGTAGCTTGTAGGAGCGGGCGAATCCCTTTTGGCACACGGTGCAAACATGTGGACGTTCGCCAGTGTGCGTGCGTCGATGGCACTGTAGGTCGGAGGAGCGGGGAAAAGCCATTTCGCAGTAGTCGCACTTGAAGGGCTTCTCGCCGGTATGGCGACGTATGTGTATAATGAGATTGGAGGAGGAGCTCACTGCCTTTCCGCAAAAGGCGCAGAGGAAACTCTTCTGTTTGGCGACACCTGAAGCTGTCGATGTCTTCGTTGTAGAAACTGCTCCTGGTGCATGACACTTCTTCACATGGGCCGTCAGTCGGTCCTTCCGATTGTATTTACGCGGACACTGACCGCACTGAAAGACCTGACACTCGGCAGTGGAATTCCCCGGTGCTGGCACCGATGGCGTCACCTCCTGATCACAATTAGTGGGATGCTGGAGTTGAATGTGCAACAGCAGATTCGACTCCCACATAAACCTGTAGCCGCAGGTAACGCACTTGAACTTTTTCTCCGTGTTGCAACATTGCACCCGCTGGTGGTAGGCGACAATATCGGGGGAAACGCTCTTAAAAATGCACTGATCACAGCTCCCGGCAATCCGTTCCAGTCGATGCATGGCCTGCTGATGCTGATGCATCTCGTACTTCCGCACACAACGCAGCTGGCACATGCCGCAGGTGTAATGGGTGGGAATGCCGGGCGGCTTTGCCTCCTCGTCCGTTTCCGAGTCATCCAAGTGCAGTTCATAGCCCATCTGGTCGGTAATCGAGTAATTGAGCATCGATTCCATACCATGATGAGTCCCGCTCGACGTAGACGACAAATGGGAACGCAGGGCGGCAATTGTGGAAAAGCGAATATCGCACACCTTGCATTGGATGCTTTTCTGGCCATGAGGATGGCGGCTGGCATTGAGCAGGGACTCGGCGTAGGGCAGCTGTGAGGCATTGATACCATGGCGCTCAATGTGCTGCAGGAGATTGGCCTGGCGGTAGAAGCGACGGGCACACCAGCGACACCGATAAATGGTCGACTCCTGGGCGTGCATTAGTGTGTGCCGTGTCAGATCCTTCTGCATCTTGAAGCTGCGATTACACTCGGTGCAATCGTAGCTGGCAACCGGGAGGAGACTTGCCCGATTCAATTGGACATCTAGGCTCATCTTTTCACCATTTGCTTCCTGATGCGCCACGTCCGTGTGCAGCTTCAGGTTGTCACGCCAGCGAAATCGTAATGGACACTTCCTACAGAAGAATCGCTTGTGGACATTGCGACAGAGCGTTCGATAGTGATGATCCAGCAACTGATCATTGAGAAATCTGGCTTGGCAGTGGTTACAACTGCGGGTTGCCTGCTGCCACGTATGCCGCTCCAACTGGTGGGCATAGATTTGATGTTTACGCGGCAACGTCAACTGACACAGATCACAACTGTATTGTCGCCCGCTGCTGCTTTTTTCCACTTCGGCTGAGTCCGAATCCGTCTCAGTTTCGCTGCTGTCCAGACTAAGTTCAATTCCCGCCTCGTTGGTTATCGAGATGAATCTTTCCAGGTCAGTTCCCTCGCCCACATCCATCTGGATGCGCTCAATCAACTGCTGCTTATCCAGCGGAGTCGCCTGTTCCGGATATAGATCCCGGCAAATACTCGCAATGCTCTCTGGCTTGGCACGTTCCTCAGACAACTCGACATTAAACTGATGCTTCACCAAATGCGTGCGCAGATCAGAGATCTTCGAGTGCTGAGATAGGCAGATCATGCATTGAATCCGCTTGCATCCATTCGGTTGGCACAACTGTGTCAACATCATCGGCATCCGCTGTAACACCGACGGATCCGGGTAGGTGGTGGGCATAATCGTCGCATCCAAGTGCTGCTCGGCGTGCACCCGCATGTGGGACTTGAGGCCATCCTTGCGATGAAACTTGCGCTCACAGTGGCTGCATTCGTACTGGGCCGAAGCCTGCGGCTGATGAATGCGCTTGTGGCGTGTCAGATCCTTGGGCCAGATAAAGACCTTAAAATATAATACATCGTTAAATATACTTGGCAACTTATCCACAATGTCCAAACGCACCTTTTCACACTCATTGCACTGCAGTTTGGCAGATTGTTTGCGTTTACTTCTTAGTCTGGTATTGGGCAGGTTCTCAAGGACACCGTCAGTTTCCGCCTCATGGTGCACTTCCATGTGTCGCTCGAAGTTAGACCGCCAGATAAAGTGGAGATTGCAATGCTGACACTGGTGCTTAGCATGGCGCTTTTCACAGACGCGTCTGCGATGCTGTTGAAGCAGCGATTCAGCCACAAATCCCAAGCTACACTTGTTGCAGACATGAGGCAATGTGTCCTTCACCTCACCGTGATGTTTTTGTTGATGCCACAGGAGCTGGGCAAGGCGCAACATGGACACGCCACACACAGCACACGAATGCACAGTGGTCGAATTATCGCTTAAATCTGTATCCGAGTCAAAGAAATCCAGTTCCTGGCCGCTGTCCGTGCAGGCATTGAAATAACGACCGTAATCCTGTGCCCCAAAATCACTCGCAATACGCATGCTGAGCTCCGCCTGGTTGCATGTGAAACCATCAGGATAATTACAACGGAAGAAGGTGGCTCGTTGATGCGGATCAATGCCGCTCTGTCCGTCACAATGGGTGACTAGATGAGAACGTAGTGCTGACATACTTTTCAGGTGCTCATCGCAAAGGCAACACTGAATCTGTCGCCCTTGACTTCTCTCTCGATCCTGTGAATCTGAAGATTGCATGCGATGGGAGCACGCATGCTGCTTGAGATTCTGCCGCCAAATAAATTTGCCTGGACAGTTGGGGCAACTATAACGTTTCAACTGATTGTGGCACTGAGTGCGTTGATGCTGCTCCAGCAGCTTTTCGCATACAAAGCCAATTTGACAGTGATTGCAACGTTGCCAAGATGTCTTGGTTTTCGGCAGAGTGTGCATCTCCAGTGTGTGACTTATAAGGCGATATTTACGGGAGAAGAGCGTGTTGCAGAGCAGGCATTGGTAAGGAGGCGGTACTCCAGCTAACTCCTCGTCCGAGTCGCTCAGGCAGAGCTCATAGCCATGAGCATTGACAACAACACAGTATTTATCTAGGTGTTCGCTTCCCTTAGCAATATCCGCACACACTTGTTGCTTAATCTGCATCAATTCTAGTTGATGACTGGCAAACTGTTCTACGATAACATCGCTATTGGCGCTAAGATTCGACAGAGTATCAATGTTGACATGACTAGTCAGATGCTCTCGAAGTTCCTGAATTCGCTGGCACTTCAAGCCGCACAACTTGCACTCAACACGCTTGAGGCGCCCAGGGCTGTAGAGGCGTTCCGCAAAGCGCCACTCGTTTCCCAGCTGTAGAGCGTCCTGTTTAGCTTGGCGCTTCTCGTGCGACCGCAAATGGAACACATACTTGTCCTTGCGAAGGAATCCCTTGCCACAGCTGTCGTAAACGTGGCCGGCCTGCTCGAAGTGCACTCGAGCGTGGCGCTGCATGTCGCGATGCCACGAAAACGTCTTGCCACACACCTCGCAGGCATGACGTCCGTCCTGGTTGATAGCTTCCCCTTTAGGAACACGCGCTGGGCGACCGCGACGACGCTTGAGCGGCATTGCACTTGAATCTTCAGCACTAAAATCAAGAATCTTATTAGATTAAATTCGAGATTCAATTTGATTACTTACGTCGCTTCATTTTCGCTGTCTGTGGTAAGTTTTGCCCTCCGACTGCTGCGTCTCAGCTGCGTGGGCTTAAAGTCTAGTACATCCTCTCTGGAAATTTAATGAGTTTAGAAATGTAGGAATTGTTAGCCAAATCATTAACGGAATTACTCACTCAGCCACTTCTGCCTGGCTACTGTCGGTCTCACTCTCCGGCTGCAACTTTAAAGCTAAAACCGACACAGCTTCAATTTCATCTGCTGCATTCTTTACTAGCTCCAAGGCAACGTCGGATTCTGATTTTATGTGCTGGGTGGCGATGTCTATAGGTGTCTCATCCAGACACTGCAATCCTTTGTGTATTTTGTGCAACAGTTCCTCTTGAACCTTCCGTGCTTGCAACACAAATGCGTAAGCATCTTCCAGCTTACGCAAGCAGTCGCCACACAAATACTGGGGCAAATTATCATCTGAGTGTTCCATTAAAGGCTAAAAATAATCACATTATTGGGGAACAACATATTTGTATTAATATTTCACATGCTCTTCAACCTACATCGTTTTGTGTTAATTCATGCAACATGTCACAGAAACTTTTGTTTGCATATTTCTCGGTACGCGTTGAGAGCGCCAACAAATTTATATCGTGTAGCGCACATGTGCGGCATATGTTGGTCGGCAACATGTTGATCAAGGCTTTTAAATAGCCTTTTTAATTACAAAACATTTAAATCTGCATATTAAAAACTCAAAAGATTAAAAGAATATAAGCATGTATCGATATGTCTAGCTTACCGATAGTCTCATAACAGCTGTGCTACGAACAGCTGCAGTGTTAACAGTGAAAGTTAACACTAATTTGCTTCTCGATATGCTCAACCGCAGCTGTGCATGAACAGCTGTAGTGTAAACAGTGTCACCACACTGAATTTCTAGCACTGTTTTGTGTACTTGGCAAATTTATTGACGTCTGGGGAGTTGAGTGGATATTAGATTTTCCTTTTTAAATCTAATTGTACAATGACAAGGACATGTAGAATCTGCGGTGGTGCAGACGGACGATATTGGATTGAGACACCAGTCGATAAATACGCAGAGAAAACTTTCAATCAACTGCTGTCGGAGCTTACCAGACTTGAGGTGTGCACTATACCACCCTCAACCGCACTCCCACAAAAAGACAAAATGTTAAGAGACAATCACTTGATTTCAGGTCGCTTTGGATCATGCTGACAAGCTGCCGCCCTGGCTTTGCCGCAGCTGTGCACAAAGGCTGGAAAATGCCTATGAGTTTGTCTTGCAAGCGCGTAAAACTCACGAGCTTTGGATACAGAAACTGGCAAAAGAAGCAGCTCCGGATGATGCTGAAAAAGGCACCTTAGAATGTCTGCGAGAGACACCGATTCAATTGCTAGAGATTGAGGGGGTGACAATTAAAATGGAAGAGCCATCCGAACCCGTCATGCCCCAAGCTGACCCAACTATTTCAATTGATCCCTTAATTAAGAAAAACATGGATGATGGTAGCGATGATGATGACGATGTGCCGCTGAAACAACGCAAAGCACATTTCACCAAATTGTCATTACTTCACAACTGTAACAGATGCGACAAATCCTTCAAATATGTAACAAATCTATTCAGGCACAAGCAGCGAGATCACAGTCCTGTTCAATGCAAGCCAATGGTCAAATCAAGCGCTGAGCGCACAGAACCGTTCCTACACAACCTTATAAAGAGTTCCATGGTAACCCGAAGCAGCGCAACTTCCGAGTAAGTGTAGAGTGCACATAATTAATTAACCTAATATGACACGAACCTAATTTCAGCTTGGACACTGAAGCTGATAACTACTACAAATGTGATCAATGCGACAAATCCTACAAGTACATTATGCTCCTAATTAAGCATAAGCACAAGGCCCACGGCGCCAACCAGTTGCCATCGGAGCCAAGGCCAATTCGAAGAAGCGAATCGAGTTCAGAACAAACCTCTAAATTCAGAACAACTCAGCGTTCAAAGCTCCCCAGCACAGATTCCTTGGTGCACAGTTTAATCAAAGAGATTAAGTAAGTTAGTAGACATACTATATTGACAGTATACTATTAAATCTTTGGTTTTGCTTAGAACCCCTGAGGAGGACGACCCAGATAGCTCAGGTGCCGACAACTATTACAAGTGTGATCAATGTGACAAGTCATACAAATACATTGTGAGTCTCATCAAGCATAAGCACAAGGAGCACAATGAGTATAAAGATTCCGATGAGGATGAGGACGAGGCGTCTTCATCCACATATACAACAGCGATACCTTCAATGTCGAAGCCTTCACGCATCGATCGAAGGGTAAAGAGCTTCGATTTGCATCGCTGCAAGCCGAACGGCTCCAAGGAGATTCAATGCATGATCTGCCTGCGAAGATTTGTAAAGCTGAGAGAGCTGCGCGATCATCTCAGAGCACATCCCAGAGATTTTACATTTGAGGCTCACGGAGAGCCCATTGAACGAATTGCTGAAGGATTTTACAGGACCGCCGTGGAATCAACGGCTGCCGGCTTAAAAATGCGCATTTTAAATGATCTCAAGATTGGCATGTATGGTCGCTATTATTCCATAACCAATGAGGCGCGCTACGAGATGAATCTGGACAGCTCGGACACGGACAGCGATGGCGAGGCGGGAGTTGTTGAGCGTCGTAGTTATGCCTGCGAATTGTGCGATTCGCCATCCGCCATTTGGGCACGTAAGTTTCAGCTGCATGAGCATCATCGACAGCACCACACTTGGCTGGAGGCGCCTTACGTCTGTCAGCGTTGTGACTCACGTTTTCTGAGCGCCCAACTCCTCGACCATCATACGCAAAAACTCTGCCAGAATACCCTGAAGCGCTTCATGTGCGACAAGTGTCCGCAGCGATTCTTCTGGCGCCGAAATCTGCGTGCCCATCTCGTAGAGCATAAAAACAAGGTAGGAAATCCACTGTATGTATTAATAATGAAACGAGACTAATTACTATATTCCTCAAATGATTTTAGCAAGAGAATTACCCATGTGACCAGTGCTCCCGCAGTTTTCAGGATAAGAGCGCCGTGACAAAACACAAACTCATGCATCACGATGTCGGCAATGAGCTAATACCTTGCCGCTGGTGCACACGAACATTTTATCGCCCTGCCCTGCTGCATAAGCATGTGAAACGTCATGGCTTCAATGGGGAGGATCTACCCTTGGCTGAGACACTGCTGGCCGATGCTGCCAAGCCATCCGGATCAAAGACTATCATTTGCAAACTATGCGATATGCAGTTCATTAGCATTGCCGATTTGCGGCGGCACATTTCAATGCAGGCACACAGCGAGGAGTGTTGCAATTACATGATAAGCACTGAGGATGGATTCGAGTTGCAACTGGATGAGACAGACGATAGCGATGATGAGACAAATGGTTCTGCTGGCAGATCCTACAGGTGTGATCTCTGCGATATGGCTTTCCAGCGTCGCAGGGACATGAGTGAACATCAGTATTCGTTGCACAGCTTTGATAAATTACCCCATTCCTGTGAACATTGCATCTACAAGTCAGTCGATAAGGTGAGTAGATACCATGAATGGTAAGACATATAGTTATAATGTGATCCCGATGATTTCAGAGCATGCTGGAGCACCATTTGCGCACACAATGCCTAAACCAGGAGAAGAAATTCAAATGCTCCCGTTGTGGCTACAAATTCATGTGGAGCGAGAACCTGGAACAACATATGGCCACCCAACATTCTAAATCGTCCAATCAGACGCCCGTGGCGACCAAGCGAAGTCGACGCTTTAGATATCAGTGTCCGCATTGCTGGCGCTCCTTTGTGGTTCAACCCAGTCTGGACAAGCACATTCGCGACATGCATGTGGCGAAAAAGAATCCCGGCAAGAAGTATCTCTGCTCATTATGCGGCCTGGAGTCGCTGACCCCCAACAAGCTCAACATTCACATGCGTCGTCACAACGGCGAAAAACCATTTAAATGCGATCTATGCGACATGTCCTTTACAGTTTACTACGAGCTAAAGGTTCATCGCCGAAAGCATACGGGCGAGCGACCCTATCAATGCACTTTCTGTTCCAAGGATTTCGCACGTCCGGACAAGCTGAGACGACATGTCTACATGCACAGCGTTAAGCGTTAAAATAAGATAACCATAGCAAAATGTATCTAATAATATCATTACGTGTAGTAAACTTGGGTCAATGTTCATGTGTTTTTTATACTTCCAAGGCTGGAGTTGATTTCGGTGCGAAATATGCATAGTCCGCAAATCTACTCAGATATTGCAACTATCTGATCATTAAACATTACAAACCAGTTTAAAAAATCATTAGCTAATCGTACGACTATGTTTTAATTGGTGGAAGACATTAAAAAGTTAGCGAGAATTTCGTGTTTCTGACTTAATAATATGATCGACAACATAGATGCTAATGTTCTTTATAAGTTAGAAGAAACCTTAGGTATTTAGCGATAAATTTGTGTACAGAAAAAGTGTGAGTACGAGTTCATGAATCTCTGATGTTGATTGAGCTTTTACTAGATGTATAACCTAAGAGCTGAAGCTTTCGCTCAGTTGCATTTATCACTTTGGAGACGCCACACGCGATCACTGGCCAAGAAACGTAATAATAATGACGACTGTAAATGCACCGAAATGGGTTAATAAACAGCTATTTACTGGGCTACTTAAAAACAATTATAATAATTTTGAAACAATTCAAAAGTTCGATTGTACCGCGGCGATCGCTGGAGGGGAAAACTATCTGACAATTGTGCTGCGCATCGCAATTGGAATGCAAATGAAAGGTGGGTTTGCCAGTGACTCATATTTACGGAGAGACAGAACTTGTGATTTAATTAACAGATCAGAGCAACACAGAGATTAGTTACATATTAAAAATCCCATTGGTGAACGATCGGGGGGATGAACACGACTTTCACGACTTGTTTGTCACGGAGGCCGATATGTACGATCGTCTGGTTCCCGAACTGGAGGAGCTGTATGAGAAGCATGCATCGATCTCGGTGAGATTTAAGCCACTGCATCTGAAGTTTACGGAATCTCCGCCCAACTGCGATTATATATTGATGGAAGATCTACGCTCGAAGGGCTACGTGAATCTCGACCGTATGTTTGGACTGGGCCAAACAGAAATGAATGCCGTGCTCAAGAAATTAGCCCAATGGCATGCTGCCTCCGCTCGAAGGGTTGCCGATTTGGGAGACTATGAGGAACACTATCAGAAGAGCTACATCTGCCCCGAGCACTACAAGTGGATAGAGCAATCGAATATTACATTCAATGTACCCTTTATGGAGTGTATGCAGCATTACAATCTTGATCCGGGACAGCAGCAATTGATAGTAAGTGTATAGACAAAGACAGTTAAGAGTATTTAGAGATCAAATAACTATTTTCAGAGCAATTATACATCTCGCATGACGGAATTATATATGGATTTTGGACGTATCGATAAGACTGACTTTTCAGTACTAAATCATGGAGATTTTTGGTGTAACAATTTTCTTTTCAAATTGAATGCAGGGGAGATCCCAAATATGGCACCCCAGCCCACGATTTATTGTGCTTGTTGATGACAACACCAAATATTCACATCAAATTGGAACAATTCGATAATTTCATTAAGTATTATCATGAGCAACTTGTTTATCATCTCAAACTACTTAAATATGATCGCAAAATCCCAACAATGTCGGAATTGCATACGAATCTTCATAAACATGGTCTCTGGGGTAGGTTTACATATTGCTACATATACTATATTTGTATACTATAAAACTGAATTATTCCATCACTTTATTCTGTTAATTATAGCATTTGTATGCGCTCAGCGAATGCTGCCCGTGTCACTTTACCCTGTCAGTTCGGATTCCAATATAGAGAATTTCATGGGAGATTCGGATAAGGCAATGGCATTTAAGCGTAACATTCTGCTCAATCCCAGCTATGTTCAACAAATGAAACTAATATTACCCTGGCTTATTGAAAGAGGCTATATAAACTGATTAAGTGTCACAAAACAGAGTAAAATACTTGTATAAATTTATAGTATTTTATAGATGTGAATAATAAATAAATATTTACTTTCTATATATGTTTTGTTTTGGTCTTTTGCTTCGCAAAGAGAACCCTTTGAAATTTGAGTGCGACAAGAGAACTGCGAAGAGAAATTTAGTGAGTAATTTCAGAAAAGAAAACTGAGCTGTTTTGATTCATAAAATTCTCATTTAAATATACTATATACGGTATAAAGGGAGAGCAACTATATGATTGCTAAAGAGAGACAACTGCATTGTTGACAAAACAAACTCTAGACGAGGTCTCTACCATATGACTGAATGCTTTACTATTCGTAATCAGCATTTTATTAAACATTTTTTAGCAATCAAGAGAAAACCAAAGCTTGTTTTTGCTTATCAAAACAAAAAACCATCCAAATATGGTAAAGAAGTACATAAATATGCGTAACAGTTTGTAGTGTATATTATAAACAAAAGAGGAGTTCTTTAGCCGCTTGGAGATACCCTGTAAGCAAGTCTAATCACATGAATAAATATGCGTATCATGAGCCTCTTCCTGGGTGTTATTTACATTTAAACAAAGTTATTATATTATTTTTACAATTTTTACAGGGTATTAGAACACCATATACGTGTATGTACGCATATGTATACTATCATAATTATTAACAGCTTACAACTATTTGAGCAATGAGATCGGTTAAAGAACTCACAGATTAGGGTCAATCAGCTGGAAAGCTCGTCGAGCTTACATATTTCACCATTTCGGAAAGAGAGAGCTTTAAAGAGAGTTCCGAACATTGTCGCATTATTAATGGGTATAAATAAATGTGCTGAAAAGCATTTGATGCATTAGAATCGTGTTGGCATTAGCGGCAACAACATCTACGTTAATTGTGAAAGTATTTAAATTATTTAATACAAAACTTATAATGACGACCGATATATCGGACAGCAAAGTGCCCGATTGGGTTCAGGCTGAAATCTTTATAGATGTGTTGAAAGAATCCGTCAAGGGATTCTCCAAAATCAAGAGCTTCAGTGCCAGAAGCGGATCGGCAGCAGGTGAAAACTACGCGACGATCATGCTGAGAGTGAATATTGAAGTGGAGCTGGAAGGTAATTAACTTCATTGTCACGAAGATACTCATCTTAAAAAAGATATTATTTCTTTTAGATGGCAAAGACAAGTCTGTTTCCTATATGCTAAAGCTCCCACATCAGTCGGAAATGTATCAACAAATGTTGGAGCGTAATAATTTCTTCGAGACAGAGCGCACTATGTATGATACAATTATCCCTGAAATAGAGGAATTGTATCGTGATGTTGGCGTTGAGGTCAAATTTGGCGCGAAATCATATATACTGAAGGATGCCAAGACGGAATATGTCCTTCTGGAGGATCTGGCTCCACAAGGATTTAAAAACATGAATCGGATAGAAGGACTGGACCAAGTTCACACTGAATCAGCCCTACGAAAGTTGTCCCAATGGCATGCTGCCTCCGTTGTGCGCGTGGAGAGAAAGGGACCCTATCCAGAAAAATATATTGTTGGGTTTTTCACTGAGGAAAGCCGTCCCATGATAACAGAGGTGAATAAGGGACTATCACAGAATTTCCTAAAATGCTGTCTAACATTCGAGGATAACGAGGAATACATAGAGCAAGTAGTAAGTGTATACATCGATATCCAGTAACACATTTTAAGATTATTCCTTTGTTTATTGATTGCATAGAAAGCGGTTGAGCCTAAGATCACAGATCGGTGTTTTAAAATGGCCGTTCCAGACTCTACTGGCTTAAATGTGTTAAATCATGGTGACTACTGGAGTAACAATATGATGTTTTCCCATGACTCATTTGGCAAAATAAAGGAGATATACATGGTAGACTTCCAGTTGCCAAAGTACGGAAGTGTAGCTCAGGATTTGTACTATTTCTTGATATCATCCACCAAGTTAGAGGATAAAGTGACTAAGTTTGATTATTATATCAAGTTCTACTATGACAACCTTGTGGAACATCTTAAACTTCTTAAGTATTCGAAGCCGTTGCCAACTCTACGTGAAATTCATATTCTGCTGATCAAATATAGTTTTTGGGGTAAGCAGGAAATGTCGATGGTTTCATATTCAAGTATTTAATTATCATTTTAATTGTTTTCAGGTTACCTTACCGCAACTGGTGTAATGAGTGCCGTTCTCGTAGATCCCACAGAATCTGCCAGCTTTGACAACTTTCTCAACGATTCGGTTGAAGGCAACGACTTCAAGACGTTGCTCTACTCCAATCCTCGTTATCGAAAGCATATGAAAATCATCTTGCCCTGGTTATTGAATCGTGGAGTGTTCGAGGACATTTAAATTGTGTAACAAATTTCATACTCAAGTGCGCAAATAAAATATTGATAAGTTTTCAGCACTATCAATTTTGATGCGTCACACCTGATAGATAAAATGTTAGGTTTAATAGCGTGACCAATAGTTTAACAACGATAAGGGAAAATCGTTAAAGTGTTTTTAGCCTTTTAATGAGTTTGAGAACAGTAAACTGATTTCATTGGGGGGAATGAACGAATACGTGTTCCACACTAAATAAGATGAGTTTTCAAATCGACAGGGAATTCATTAATTAAAACAAGCTGTACAGTATATAACCCAATAAATTCATCATGTGTGCAAAATTTCAAGTCTCTAGTTACAAAACTGCTATTGTTATGAGTTTTTACTTGATTCGAGGGTGAAGGAGGTGTGGCATCAAAAAAAAAAAGATAAGCTTGATCTGCCTACAAAAATTACCAGTGCCGGGAGACCAAGTTCAAGCTTCTAGCTCTTACCTTCTCTGAGATCCTTTCGTTCATACGGACGGACAGAAGGACATGGCTATATCGATTTGGCTATGAATGCTGATCAAGAATATATATACTTTATGGGGTCCGGCCTTCTGCCTGTTACATACATTTAGCAAACTTTATATACCCCCACAGGGTATAATAAATAAAAGCTTGCTAATGATGAAGATAAATACATGTATTTATATATAGGGGCAGATAGCTTGTAATGCCAGCATACTGAAGCTTTCATAGCTTGTAATGACTTCTAAGCCAAGTTTTAAAAAAAAACCCCCTTATACTCAAACTGAAAGCTATTTTTTTTGAAAATTCTGACAATTTCTCTGCGAGCGTAAAGTACATAAGAGATAGAAGAGATAGAAAAGAGACAAGATAGCAAGCTCTAACGAACTTATCGCTGAGAGAACTTTTAAAGCTTTGCACGATTATTTCTCAATTTATAGAGCTGAGAAAGCTGGGAACCCATTAGAAGCTAGCTGGCCGGAAGTACATCAACATCAACTGCCCAAATATTACAAAAACAATTGTTATTTATTTAAATTCTCGAATTATTGAAAAATTCTTGAGACCGAGGTTCTCCAATCAAGAGCTTCAAGGCGAAACGCCGATCGACAGTTGACAATATAGGGAATGGGAGATTCGGAAAAGGCAATCCCTTTTAAGCGTAACATTCTGCTCAACCCCAGTTATGTTCATTAAATGAATCTAATATTACCCTGGCTCATTGAAAATTATATACACTGAAGAAGTGCCACAAATCAGAGTAAAGTAATTATACAAATTGAAAGTATTTTTACAGATGTGAATAACAAACAAATATAAAATTTCGATTTATGTTTTGTTATGGTACTTTGGGACCTCATTCAGTAGTGCGCCACTGGAGAACTATAATAGTTCATTTAAGAAAAGAGAACAGAGAATTACGCTATGTTTTCGTTCATGAAATTCTCAAGTATATAACTTATATAGTATAAAATAGAGCGACTATTTGCTAAAAGGGAGACAACAACATTGTTGACAAAACAAACATTGGACGAAGTTTCTACCAAATGACAGAAAGCTTTGCTAAACTTAACCAGCATTTAGTAAACAATTTGTAAACAATCAAGAGGAAAACAAAGCTCGAATTTGCTTAGCAAAACAAAATAAACATTAAAATATGGTAAGGAATAATAAAAATAAATGTGCCACTGGAAGATACCCTGTAAGCAAGTCTAAACATATGAATAAATATACATTTAAGCAAATACATATATTATTTTTTTAATTTATATAGGGTTTTATAACACGATATACGTGTACATATACTGCCATAATTATTCACAACTTTTAACTATTTGAACAATAAGATTGGTTAGAGAATTCACCAAATGGGGTCAATCAGCTGAAAAGCTCGATGAGCTTACATATTTTACCATTTTAAGAGAGGCAAAGCTTTTGGGGCTTTTAAAGAGAGTTCCGAACATTGTCGGATTATTAATGGGTATAAATAAATGTGCTGAAAAACAAATGATGCATTAGAATCGTGTTGGCATTAGCGGGAACAGCATCCACGTTAACAGGCAACATAATTTACTTTATTTAATAGAAAATTAATAATGACGACCGATATATCGGACAGCAAAGTGCCCGATTGGGTTCAGGCTGAAATCTTTATGGATGTGTTGAAAGAATCCGTCAAGGGATTCTCCAAAGTCAAGAGCTTCAAGGCCACGAGCGGATCGGCAGCAGGTGAAAACTACGCGACGATCATGCTGAGAGTGAATATTGAAGTGGAGCTGGAAGGTAATTGACTTCATTGCCATGAAGATACTCATCCTTATAAAGATATTATTTCATTTAGATGGCAAAGACAAGTCTGTTTCCTATATGCTAAAGCTCCCACATCAGTCGGAAATGTATGAACAAATGTTGAAGCGTAATAATTTCTTCGAGACAGAGCGCACTATGTATAATACAATTATTCCCGAAATGGAGGAATTGTATCGTGATGTTGGTGTTGAGGTCAAATTTGGCGCGAAATCATATCTTCTAAAGGATGCCAAGACGGAATATGTCCTTCTGGAAGATCTGGCTCCACAGGGATTTAAAAACTTGAATCGGATGGAGGGACTGGACCAAGTTCACACTGAATCAGCCCTACGAAAGTTGTCCCAATGGCATGCTGCCTCCGTTGTGCGCGTGGAGAGAAAGGGACCCTATCCAGAAAAATATATTGTTGGATTTTTCACTGAGGAAAGCCGTCCCATGATAACGGAGATGAATAAAAGTTTATCCCAAAATTTCCTCAAATGCTGTCTGACATTCGAGAATAACGAGGAATACATAGAGCAAGTAGTAAGTATACATATCGATATCATGTATCACACTTTAAGATTATTCCATCTTCTGTATATATAATTTAGAAAGCTGTTGTGCCTAAGGTCACAGATCGATGCTTTAAAATGGCCGAACCAGACTCTACTGGCTTAAATGTGTTAAATCATGGGGACTACTGGAGTAACAACATGATGTTTTCCCATGACTCATTTGGCCAAATAAAGGAGATATACATGGTAGACTTCCAGTTGCCAAAGTACGGAAGTTTAGCTCAGGATTTGTACTATTTCCTGATATCATCTACCAAGTTAGAGGATAAAGTGACTAAGTTTGATTATTATATCAAGTTCTACTATGACAATCTTGTGGAAAATCTTAAACTTCTTAAGTATTCGAAGCCGTTGCCAACTCTACGTGAAATTCATATTATGCTCATCAAATATAATTTTTGGGGTAAGCATGAAAAAACTCATAATGTTGATGGTTTTATATTTATATTCTATGATTTTTCTATTAATTTATCTTTTTAATTGATTTCAGGTTACCTTACCGCAACGGGTGTCATGAGTGCTGTTCTGGTAGATCCCACGGAGAGCGCTAGTCTTGACAACTTTCTCAACGATTCAACTGAGGGCAACAAATTCAAGACGTTGCTCTACTCCAATCCTCGTTATCGAAAGCATATGAAAATCATCTTGCCCTGGTTATTGAATCGTGGAGTGTTCGAGGACCTTTAATTGTATAATGAATTTCATACTTTCGAGTGCACAAATAAAATGTTAAATAAATTTCATCACAATCAGTTCTAAAGTGTTATATCTGATAAATAAAATGTTACGTTCAAAAGCGTGACGAATAGTTTATTAACGATAAGGGAAAATTCGCAGAGGTTGTTGACCTTATAATGACTGCGAACTATGTAATTTGTACAGTGGACTAAGTAAACGAATTCACGTTTCTCACCAAATAAGAAGAGTGTTTAAATCGGCAGAGAATTGCACATTACACATCAGTTAATTAAGATTAATGCTTGCTAATGATAAAGATAAATATATGTATTTATAGACAGGGACGGATAGCTTGTAATGCCAGCATACTGAAAACAAAGGTTGTAAAACTTCTGAGTCAGGTTTTCTAATAACCCACTTTATACTCAAACTGAAAGCTCATTTTTTCGAAGAATTCTGGCAATTACTCTGCGAACGAAAAGTATATAAGAGATAGAAAAGAGGCAAAATAGTAAGCTCTTACGAACGCATTGCAATTGTGATTATGATAAGAGAACTTTTAAAGCTTTGTGCATTTTTTTCCAATTTATAGAGCCGAGACAGCTGGGGAGCCATTAGAAGCTAGCTGGTGAGATCCGAAGCACGACAACACCAACCGATCAACTATTCTGATAGCAAACACTATTGGTTTTTATTTAAATTATATTATAGTTTTTGGATTTATGGCGACCGAGGCAAAAATAGAGCAAACTGCCAGCAAAGTGCCCGATTGGGTTCAGGCCGAAATCTTTATAGATGTGTTAAAAGAATCCGTCAAAGGATTCTCCAAAATAAAGAGCTTCAAGGCCACGAGCGGATCGGCAGCAGGTGAAAACTATATCACGATCATGCTGAGAGTAAATATTGAAGTCGAACTGGAAGGTAATTGACTTAATTGTCATGAAGATACTCATCTTTAAAGAGAATTTATACTTTCTTTTAGATGGCAAAGACAAGTGTGTTTCCTATATGCTAAAGCTCCCACATCAGTCGCAAATGTATCAACAAATGTTGAAACGTAATAATATCTTCGAGACAGAGCGCACTATGTATGATACAATTATCCCTGAAATGGAGGAATTGTATCGTGATGTTGGTGTTGATGTCAAATTTGGCGCGAAATCATATATACTAAAGGATGCCAAGACGGAATATGTTCTTCTGGAGGATCTGGCTCCACAAGGATTTAAAAATATGAATCGGATGGAGGGACTGGATCAAGTTCACACTGAATCAGCCCTACGAAAGTTGTCCCAATGGCATGCTGCTTCCGTTGTGCGCGTGGACAAAAAAGGACCATATCCAGAAGAATACATTGTTGGGTTTTTCACGGAGGAAAACCGTCCGATGATAACGGGGATAAATAAAGGTTTATCACAGAATTTCCTTAAATGCTGTCTGACATTCGAGGATAACGAGGAATACATAGAGCAAGTAGTAAGTGTATATATTGATATCCAGTAACAGACTTTTAGATCCTCCCTTTGTTTATTGATACCATAGAAAGCGGTTGAGCCTAAGATCACAGATCAGTGTTTTAAAATGGCCGTACCAGACTCTACTGGCATAAATGTGTTAAATCATGGTGACTACTGGAGTAACAACATGATGTTTTCCCATGATTCATTTGGCAAAATAAAGGAGATATACATGGTAGACTTCCAAATTCCTAAGTACGGAAGTGTAGCTCAGGATTTGTACTATTTCCTGATATCATCCACGAAGTACGAGGATAAAGTTACTAAGTTTGATTATTATGTCAAGTTCTACTATGACAATCTGGTGGAACATCTGAAACTTCTTAAGTATTCGAAAGTGTTGCCAACTCTACGTGAAATTCATATTCTTCTTGTCAAATATAATTTTTGGAGTAAGAAGAAAATAGCTCGTAATGTCGATGGACTTATATTTAAGTATCTAATTATATTTTTGATTGCTTTCAGGTTACTTTGCTGCAACGGGTGTTCTGAGTGCCGTTCTGGCTGATCCCGCGGAAACCGCTAATTTTGACAACTTTCTCAACGAATCAGATGAGGGGAATCAATTCAAGATGATGCGCTACTCCAATCCTCGTTATCAGAAGCATATGAAAATCATCTTACCCTGGTTATTAAATCGTGGAGTGTTCGAGGACCTTTAAATTGTGTAACAAATTTTATACTTTCAAGTGCACAAATAAAATTTGAATCAGATTTCAGTACTATCAATTCTGATGTGTTATACCTGATAAATAAAATCTTAGTTATAATAGCGTGACCAATAGATTAATAACGATAAGGCAAAATTCGCAAAGGTTGTTGACCTTATACTATAATGAGTTTGCCAACTGATTTCTACAGTGGGCGAAATACACGAATACACATTCCTCACCAAACAAATAGAGTGCTCAAATCAACAAAAAAAATGGCACATTACACATCATTAAATCAAAATAAATGAAAGCTTGCTAATGATAAAGATTATTATATGTATGTGTTTGTAGACAGGGATGGATAGCTTGTAATGGCAGCAGACTGAAGTTGCGAACTTCTAAGACAAGTTTTCAAATAACCCTCGTTATACTTAAACTGAAAGCTTGTTTTTTTTTGTTTTGATGAATTCTGACAAATTCTCTGCGAGCGTAAAGTATTAAGAGATCGAGGAGCTAGAAAAGAGGCAAAATAGTAAGCTCTTACGAACTTATCGCGATTGAGAGTATGCTGAGAGAACTTTTAAAGCTTTGCACATTAATTTTACAATTTATAGAGCTGAAAAAAAGCTGGCGTACCATTAGAAGCTAGCTGGCGATACCGGGAAGCCCGTCAACACCAACCGGTCGACTATTATTTATTTATTTAAATTTTTGAGTTATTTAACAATTATGGCGACCGAGGCAAAAATAGAGCAACCTGCCAGCAAAGTGCCCGATTGGGTGCAGGCTGAACTCTTTCTAGATGTGTTGAAAGAATCCGTCAAGGGATTCTCCAAAATAAAGAGCTTCAAGGCCACGAGCGGATCGGCATTAGGCGAAAACTATGCGACGATCATGCTGAGGGTGAATATAGAAGTTGAACTGGAGGGTAAGTGACATTTTTGAAGTCATACGATTGAATAATTGACTCAGCTCTCTTGCAATCTATTGCAGATGGCAAGGAAAAGTCTGTATCTTATATGCTCAAGGTGCCACATCAAATAGAGATGTTTGAAAAGTGGGAAAACGAAATATTTGTCGCAGAGCGCAGTATGTATAAGACAGTTGTTCCCGAGATGGAGCAATTGTATCGTGATGCCGGTGTGGACGTAAAATTCGGTGCCAAGGCCTATGAATTAAAGTGTGAACATAGTAAATATATACTTCTTGAAGATCTAGCTCCCAAGGGCTTTAAGAACTCCAATCGGCTAGAGGGCCTGGATCAGATTCATACTGAATCGGCACTACGAAAGTTGTCCCAATGGCATGCTGCCTCCGCTGTGCGTGTGGCCACGAAAGGGGCATATCCGGATCATCTTATATTTGGGTTTTACAAGGAGGAGAACCGTGGTATGATGGTCGAGATGAACAAACATTTGGGACAGAACTTTGTTAAGTGCTGTGCGACATACGAGGGCAATGAGGACTACATTGAGCAAGTGGTAAATCCCTACTGATCTACATTAAAAGCCATTATAATATTGAGGATAACTTTCTTTCTTTTCTCTGACTTCTCTTAGAAATCTCTTCAGCCTAAGTTTAATGATGAGGTCCTTAAATTGGTCAAGGTCGATCCAAATGAGTTTAACGTATTGAACCATGGCGATTTCTGGAGTAACAATATGATGTTTTCGCATGATTCTTTTGGAAAGATCAAAGAGATCTATTTGGTTGACTTCCAATTGCCCAAATTTGGAACTGTAGCTCAGGATTTGTACTACTTCCTGCTGTCATCGACCAAGTTCGAGGATAAACTAACCAAATTTGATTATTATATCAAGTTCTATCATGAAAACCTTACACAAAACCTACAACTACTCAAGTATCCTAAAACTATACCCACACTTCGTGACATTCACTTGTCGCTCTTCAAGCATGGCCTTTGGGGTAAGTAGTACATCATCTGTCTATTTATTATTAAACCACCAATTTCACCAATTTTATTTAATTCTATATGCAGGTTACATGACTGCGACAAGCGTTATGAGCGGCATTTTACTAGATCCCACCGAAGCTGCCAGTGTGGATCAGTTTCTCAGTGACTCTGCTGAAAGCAATGATTTTAAGACCTTGATGTATTCCAATCCTCGCTATCGCAAGCATATCCAAGCCGTCCTGCCCTGGCTGTTGAATCGCGGTGCCTTGGAACCCTAAATAAAATCAATTTACTTATTCCCATTGTGTACTGCAATCTTGGTTTTGCAAAAACGTAATCAAACATTTTGTTATCGCTTCAAGATTATTTTCACAAGTATTAATAAGATAATGTTGTGTGTAGACCGCACCGAAGATGATAACAAATTTATATGTTGGGAAATAAATAAATAAACTATCAATAGACTATACATTGCTTTGATTATTTCGAGTTCCGTTGAAAATCTATAAATGTAGTATAAATGCAATTGTTATTTGAATCAATAGGAATCTATACAATCATTTTCTATAATCATATAGTATATGCATACATATACTTTATGTTGACTAGTGTAAACAGTTCGAATCAAATAGGAAATCAAAGAGCAACAACACAGATTGAGAACTGTAAAGAGAACATGTTTTATATGTGTATATGTTTTCTAAGAATCGGAATCAACGTATCAAAACAAATAAACAAAAATAGATTAGTTGAGCATACTCGACCAGCAGATACTCTGTATCTAATTATCTATCTATATTTTTTAAGTGGTCTACGCTTGATTGGATAGTATGAAAGCAAGAGCTGCTAGCTGGATACCCTGTGATTATATTTTTGTTGCCTTCGTATTGCATTTAATATTGTTATGAAATATACAAGTGGAAAAAGCTTTCTGATAGTCGTTTCGGGTAAAGCTTCGACAAGTATTTATATATAAACCGGTATTTTGGGTTGTTTCTGCAGTTGCGCGAGGCAAATCAGCTTGACTACAATCAATTTAGTTATTTGTTAAAGAGAATTTTACCGACAATGTCTACAAATGATGTGAAGTCAACATTGCCTCATTGGCTGAAAGCAGATATATTCGAGCAGGTACTTAAAGATACCTTCAAAGACTTTAAGGAAATTAAGACATTCAAGGCAGTGCCTGGCACAAAACCAGGTGATAATTATGCCACGATAATGCTTCGAGTTGAGCTGGAAATCGTGCTGAAAGGTAAATGAGAGTAGAGACAATAGACAATGAAACGACATCTAATTCTTTTTGTTAATCCTAACAGATAATACATTCGAATCCATATCGTACATGCTGAAAATACCTCACGATTCTGTGGCTTATCAAGAAACCTTGGGTAATAATACAAACAACATCTTCGACATGGAGCGCGATATGTTTACGATATATGTGGAAGAGTTTAAGAAACTATACCGTGACGTTGGACTGGAGGTTAATTTTGGTGCGAAATGCTATAAGCTAGATATTCCGTATGATCACGTACTACTAGAGGATCTCAAAGCCAAAGGATTTGAACCAACCCATCGTTGCTCTGGTCTCGATGAGGAACACACTCTAGTTGTGCTCAAGAAACTGGCCCAATGGCATGCGGCATCGGCAGTTCGAGTTGCCACAATTGGACCCTATCCCACACGGAAGATGGAAGGACTTTTCGCAGAGGACGGCGAGGTATTGATGGGAAAAATGACTGACGGCTTGGTAAAGTACGTCCTGAAGTCCCTGTCAACGATCGAGGGACACGAGATCTACTACGATGATGTGAAAAATATGGAGGGAAACATTAAAGACAATGTTAGGCAAGTCGGAGTGGTTGATCCCAATGAGTTCAATGTGTTGAATCACGCCGATTGTTGGCTCAGCAATATGATGTTCCTTCATGATCGGGAAACGGGCAAAATATTGGATTTGTATCTCGTCGATTATCAAGTGTGTAAATATGGCAGCGTGGCAATTGACTTAATATATTTCCTACTATCTTCACCTAAGTTGGAGCTCAAACTAAACAAGTTTGATTACTTCATAAAACAATATCACGATCAACTGATAAAACACCTCAAGTTATTGAATTACACTCAAAAGCTGCCCAGTCTTATTGACATACACACTTCAATCTTGAAGAACGGTATTTGGGGTGAGAATCAATAGAAATAGAAACAAAAACAAAATAGATATCTTCAATAATTATCGTCCATTTACAGGGTATGCCACGGCGTGTGGAGTTATGGCTGGTTGTCTGCTAGAACCTACGGAGACTGCAACCTTTGATAATCTATTTGACGATACGCCAGCTGGAGATGAGTTCAGGACATTGATATTCAATGGTAAAATCTACAAAGAACATATTAAGGTAATCATGCCATGGCTTCACAATCGAGGAGCACTTCAGCTACGAGTTAAGAATAATTCAACTTAAATATAGTAAGTAAATATAGTATTAGATAATGTTTGTTGTTTATTTTAAATAAAATAAAAATATTATTAGAAAAACTATTATTTGTATACGAACATTTGGTTTAAGAGCAACGCCCACATGTATTGGCTTTATTTGGCAATAGAGTGAAGTAATAATTATTACTCGCTTTCATTTTGGCTCTGATGGTGAATCCCACGTACAGAGCGCAGAAGAGAGAAAGAGAAAGAGTAATCAGTTTTCTGGTTTTTAAGTATGTATGTGTATATATCAGATGTAAGAGCAAGTCAGAGCTTTCATAAGCTTCCAGTATATTCAATCATACTATTACTCTGAGCTTCCGAAAGCTTGACAAAAAATACAAGTTGCGAAAACAATTCAGTGGAGCGTAGGTGCCGAAAAAAACAAAACTTATTTCATTAAGAAATAATTATATATATAATTATTTATGTATATATATAAAGCAACAATAAAGAAACTTATAATGGCGGAGGAAGCAACCGTCCAAATACCCATGTGGCTGATGACAGATCTCTTTAAAGATTTGCTGAAAAAATGCTTTCCACAGTTTCACAGTATTAAAAGTTTCAAGTCAATGACCGGACTTACGTCTGGAGAGAAATACTCCACAATTATGCTGCAATTGTTGATTGAGGTGGAAGTGTAAGGTGCATTGTTTACCTGAACCTTGCTTCCTATTCATATTATCGTAAATAGATAATACTATTCAGGAAATTCAGCTATATGCTGAAAATGCCACAAGATTTTCATATGTATCAAGAGATTCTTAAGAAGAACAACATGTATAAAGATGTTGGTTTAGAAGTGAGATTTGATGCGACGCCCTATGAAATCGATGCACCCGAAGAGTATGTACTTCTGGAAGATCTCCGACCAAACGGCTTTCGGAACGCTGATCGGGATTGGACAAGGACCAAGTTCGTGGTGTTCTCACCCCCACATACGTAGAGAGTATGAAACCTGCGATGGCACAGGTAGTGAAAATCCTTGGGATATATCTCCT